>JAJMIV010000065.1:3598-17802 GCA_030563445.1 Metschnikowia gruessii
TTCATTCGTTTTTTGAACCTTGTTTTGTCTAATATATCGGAAACGTTTCCCCGTGTATCATAAGGATTATTGAGTGTTTGGGTGTAATTCGAATTGTTCTAGGAACAGATGTTTTCTTCAATTATATATGGGCAGATCTTTTCAAGCATATTTTCAAGTGTGAAGCCCATACTGGACGGTTTATACTAAAGCTGTTCCTACCGAAACTATAGAGAAAGAAGGACTTTAGTATGCGAAACTTCTTGCTTCTATGGACATCAATCAGTAACAACAAAGATCCTAGCAGTTCAAATTTCCGTACGAAGAAAATAAAACATTCTCCATCAAAAATAATATATACTTTTAAATGTGTTTGAGGGTCGGCTAGAGGCCAGAAGTTGGACTGGTGTAGCATCTATCGAGTCGCTCTAATTTAACTGCACAGCACGCGTAGCTTTTCAAGGCCTTACATAAGTGTTGGTTTCCTGAAATTCAAGAATTTCTATGGGATGCCAATAATGGATAGTAAAAATCAGTTTTTCCACCGTCACCATTTCCACGCATCACTAACCCCCACCAGATATTTCTGATTAAGAAAAGTATCCTAAATTGTTTAAACAATATTCACGCGAAACCGGTCGTCCAGTGCCCGTCCGCCCGTCCCAGGGCTCGTCAACCCAACACTATGAAACACAAATGCAACCAATAAATTAATGTTTATAATCGTATTCTTTTTGTGTAATCACTTGTTTAATAACTAAAACTGATAATGCAAAACTTCAAACTGATTGAATCAGAGTAACTACATGTAGTACTAGTAGTACTAGTCGTACCCTAGTACAACCCTATTAGACTCGCAACATAAAGTAACCACGCACCTGACCATGAAAAACAGTGAAGAAATAGATTCCATGAATTTTCAATTTTCTACTACTTCAGTTACTAAGATCAAATTTTTTTCAACTTTTCCTTTGTCCGTTTATCATGTGCTTCATCATTTTATTACCAACTTTTTCAGTTCAACTTCCAAACATAATAATACTGCCATATGGGCCTCGAGGCTGGACCACCACGATCGCACCTAACCATTATACCGAATAGGCCAATGTTTATTTTTTTTTTCCTATTGTTTTTTTCGCTGCACCGTCTCAGTATCTGCCCATACAAATTACTTGCAGCGAGCATAGACTCAACCTTTGTTTCATAATAACAACACTCATTTGATTCCTGACAAATAACGAGAACGAGCCGTTGCATCTAAAAAGAGCAATTCTTCTAAAACAAAACAAAATCAACAACTTGGCCGAAAAAAACCCTAACATCACCGCAAATTCGCCAAAATCTCCCCCACAATCTCTGTTATTTCCACCCCATGCGATGCTGAATTCGTATTCTCTAGGAGAAAGCCCAAATGCCACACTGAATTCTGTTCTCCATGTTGCTCTCAAAAAAAATGTTCTGCGTGAACACCAGAGCTATCTTGACTACACTGCAGACTCCAGTCTGTTCATCAGCCACCCCAATGAAAGCGTAAGACTTGAGCAATGGCCAGGTGCAGAAAAATCACTTTCAGGTGTTTCAGACGCGTCAGAACTTGTTTCTAGTGGGGAAACATGTGATGATAAATCGTCCAGTCGAAGTTTATTTCCATTACCTTTGGATTCCAGCACCTCTCAGGAAAATGGCCCCGGTTCTGAGTTGTCTGAGTCGTCTGAGGTGCCTGAGCTAGACGGGTTTTCAAGAATGAGTCTTGGACATGAAACAGCTCTGAAACACGATGAAAGGTGTCTGGTGAACGACCTGGCAACTGATCTGAACAAAGAAAATGATGAAAATGAGGATCACTATGAAACAGATCTCAAACAGGATGAATTTGAGGATCAGAAACTGAATGAATTTGAGGATTCAAAACTGAATGAATTTGAAGATCAGAAACAAGATGAACGTGAAGATTCAAACCTCAACGAATTTGAGGGTCAGAAACTGTTGGAATTTGACGATCTGAAACTAATCGATTCTCAAATACACCCAAAACATGGCCCTCTGGCCCAACCCGATCGTTCTCTTTCAGATTCACATTCTGAATTTGAAGAGGATCCGAAACAAGAGGAATTTGAAACACAAACAACCGTGCCCTTGGCCTCAGAAACTCGATCACACCAGTCAACGTACCAGAATTCCCTGTTTGAAACACGCCTGAAAGTGTCGGGGATTTCTCTGCGAGCATCACTACGTAGCCCGTCTCCGAAATCGGAAAGCGACTCGGAATTCCAAAGTTCCTCTTTCCTCAATGACACCAAGGCCCAATTCGATTTGGATATCAATATCGACGAATATCAAGTAAACCATCAGCGCCAAGGTTCTTCTCCGTGGCGTCATTTTAGAGCCGCAAGCCCTAAACCACTACATCTCCGTCAAACGAGTCTTTTGTCTGGACGAAATTTCTCCGAGGCAAGCACTGCAGGCGTAGCTACAACCGAAAAGATTGAGGATCTTTCGAAGCAGCTCACCAATTGTAAAATCCAGCTCAAACTCTACGAGAAGTTTCTCCAGGACCTCATCGACGGCCAATCTGTCAACGCGGCCGAAATCAGTTCGTTTCACCTGAACCTCGACCATAAAGCAGGTGGTGGGACGCAAAAACGCGAGGTTTCCACCATCATCGAAGAGCCTGCGCCAGAAAAAGACCTGGTGGAAGTGTCCACTTTATTAGAAGACTTGTACACCAGCTTGGAGGAGTACCAAAGCAAGTGGCGTGATGCAGACACCAAGGTGGGTGTTTTGAACTCATCTATCGTCGGGTTCACCAAGGAACTTATTCCTTTGCTTGAAAAACTAGGGATTAATACGCGTGAGATTGATGAAAATGAAAAGAACCCCGAAGCATACCTTGAACAACTCTTGCGTTTGCTCCACAGTTCGCCACCCCCTAAATCTCCCAGAGCTACCCCCTCAATACTGGTACACGGGTCACCAAGACCAGGGCTCGCAGGGTTAGAATTCCGGGGATTTTCCCCCAGTAGGTTCGCCATGCAACATCATATTCATGAAGACCCCGAATTCGGCAGTATCTCGTCAACGCCTCGGCGGTCCAAGCGAAACTCCATTGCTGGCGATACTATTGATCACAAGTTACAAGAATACCAGGCAATGATCGACCGTTTACAAAAGGAAGTCAACGAGCTCAAAGACCAAAGCCGTGCTGGCTCTGTGACTGATTTGAGTGATCACACATTTTACTCTCATGGTACTCGCGACAGAGAAAAGTACTTGCTTTTGCAAAAGGATTATGAAAACTTGCAAGGAGCGCACCACGATCTTATTGACGAGCACCACCGACTCAAAAACTCGCTGGAGCGGACCATTGCTTCTCTCAAGAGTCAATCCGACAACCTTCAAAAGGATAATTTTGTATTGCAGTCGGAATTAACTGCGGGGTCAAGCATCCAGCGAGATTTGGAGGTTTCCATTGAAAAGCAGCGAGTGCTTACCACGGAAAAAATCAAGCTTTCGTACCAAGTGGAATCGCTCAACAAAGATAAAGCAAGCATGCAGAAAAACATCGAAAAACTCACGGAAAAGTTGGCCAAGGTGTCACAAAAGAATATCCCCAGTTTTGAGGCTCTACGCAAGAATGTGACTGATGCATCTGACCTTGTGGACCGCATCTTTGCGGTGGATGTGGGAGAATTCGAGAAACTATTGAAATCATTCAATAAGATCGCCGACGACGAGTCGCTTGAAGACCCCAGGAAAAAAATCGAGTTTATGGTGGGTCTCAAAAACACCCAACTCTTGGACCACCAACCCAAGCTAATTCTGTCGGTAGAAGAGTCGCATAAGTCTGTGCTCAACTTTTTTTCCCGTGCAGTGGAAGTGATTGTAAATGATCACATTCGTCTTCTTCTCAAAGATGGCGAGCAGAAAAGCATTCATGATCTGTATGTTGAAGGGCTCAAGAGGCAAGTCAAGGAATTAGAGGAGCGCACCAAGAAAATGAGCGAACGGCCAGACAAGGAAATCATGCCTTCACCACGGCTGAAGCTACGGATCGAGGAACTTACTAATCGGTGGAAGGCCGAACGCGAGGCACGGGTTCTTGAAAACAGACAGGCCAAAAAACGGTTACAAGAGCTAGGTTTAGAAAAGGGGCATGTTCATTAAATGGGTGAAATGAGGTGAAATGAGGTAATTGAATATTGTCCGAATGAGGTAATTGAATATTGTCCGAATGAGCATTGTCTAATTTGCAGTCGCGGCCGTGGTGCATGGTGAACGGCTGCGCGTTGTGAATTACTTCAATAACGAAGTGAATAATCTGCCATGCTGTGAGGATTGTACCATTGCATTTCGTGACATTCGTGACATTCGTGAAATTTCGTGAAATTTCATGACATTTCTTGTCATGTCTTTGGCTATTCTTTTCTATCTGATTTCACTCGTTTGGTTAACATTTTCCTATAGTGGAATATTTTTTCCTTCTGTTTTTTGCAATATTCATTGACTTATCTGCCTATTCATTTCCACTGGGTTTAGCATCGTCGCGGCATTGGGGGCACCGTTTGGGTCGCACCATCTGGTACAACGCGTAGCCTACCAAAAGCGATGAAACCATCTGAATGCTAATGCTGCTCATTGAATTTACACTAAAATGGGAAAGGCGAAAAGGAAAAAAAAAGGATAAAACCGAAAACGAAAACGAAGCATCCCAAAACTTAAGAATACCCAATTAATGTGAAAAAATCCCAAACAAAATCAAAAACATGGAACTATGTTACTAACCACATTCTCTCTTCCTGGACAGCCCCCCACCCACACCCGTGCACCACCAAACATGAGGCCCGAAAAAAACGAAAAATTTTCTGGTCTGACCATCAATTCCCCAAACACTATTATTTCCTTGATCATGTCTGAACCAAGCTACGAGGATCTCGAAAAGGAAATTAAGTTGGATGATATCGACTTCTCCGACTTAGAGGAAAGATACGCCGTCGACGCCGATATCGGCTTAGAAAACTACGTGGTGGTGGACGGTGCCCCAAAGGCCCCTGCCTCCAAGGCTCCTTTGTTGGAAAAGGTATTGAAGAAGTTTTTGTCCAAGGCCGGAGAGGTGCTTGAGGGCGAGGCGGGTATTTACCTCCCTGTGGAAAACAACATGACCAAGGGCTACCTTTTTGTCCAGTACAAAACCGCCGAAATGGCTGCCGCTGCAGTCTCGCAATTGAACGGTAAGCCTTTGGATGCCAAGCACAGATTGTATGTCAACAAGCTTTCCGACATCGAGAAGTACTGTGCCGAGGGAAGCGTGCCTTCGGAATTTGTCGAGCCAACCATTCCCCCAATGCAATCGTTTGGTTACTTGAAGTCATGGTTGCAAGATGAGGCTGGCCGTGACCAGATTGCCTTGCACTACTCCGAGACCGTTGGAGTGTTCTGGAACAACAAGAGTAACGACCCCAAGCCTGTTTTTGAGCCTAGAAAGGGCTTCACCTCGAAATACGCAAAGTTTTCCCCTAAGGGAACCTACATGTTCTCCATCCACCCTCAAGGTATCCAGTCCTGGGGAGGAGAGAACTTCGAGCGTATCAGTAAGTTTGTGCACCCTCAAGTGCGTTTAATTGACTTCTCTCCCAGCGAAAAGTACATGGTGACTTTGTCCCCGGCGCCTATCACGCCTCCCGACAACGCAGCTGAGGCCAAGGAGTTTCCTTTCGGTCCAGAGTCCGAGGGCCACAAGTTGGTTATCTGGGACTTGGGCACTGCTGAGCCAGTGAGAACCTTTGCCTTGCCTCCACACTTGGAAGGCCAAAAGGACATGCCTTGGCCGCTTGTCAAGTGGTCTTTCGATGACAAGTACTGTTGTCGTCAAGGTCCAGATGCCTTGGCTATCTACGAGACGCCATCTTTCCAATTGTTGGACAAGAAGTTGGTCAAGATCGACGGCGTTGTGGACTTCGAATGGGCCCCAGCCGGCGTCAAGCTTGCAGGTTCAAGAGCCGAAGCAGGTGAGCACGTGTTGTCCTACTGGACTCCCGAAACCACTAACCAGACCGCTAGAGTTGCCTTGATGCAAATTCCAACCAGACAAGTCATCAGAACCGTCAACATCTTCCAGGTCAGCGACTGTAAAATGCAATGGAAGCCAGATGGTGGTATGTTGTGTGTCAAGGTTGACCGTCACACCAAGTCCGGTAAGACTTTCTTCTCTAACTTGGAGTTCTTCAAGACCACCGAGAGAGACATTCCTGTGGAGAAATTGGAGTTGGACGACGTGTGTGTCAACTTCGCCTGGGAACCAACTTCCGACCGTTTCGTTATCATCAGTAGATTAGATGATGGTAATGACAACCCTGCCATTGCAAAGAACGACATCACTTTCTACAGCCAAGAGATCACTAGCAAGGGTAAGGCCAACAAGTTCAAGGTTTTGAGCAAGGTCGACAAGAAGCACACCAACACTCTTTACTGGTCGCCAAACGGTAGATACATTGTCACAGCCACCATCGGAAAGTCCACGGGTGAGTTGGAGTTCTGGGACACTCTTTTCGAGGACGAGAAGACGCCAAAGAAGACCGAAGTCAAGTTGTTGAAGACCGAGAGATTCGCTGGAATGACCAACATCTCCTGGGATCCTTCTGGAAGATTTGTTGCTGCGTGGTCCTCGCAATGGGTGCACGCCATCGAAAACGGATACAAGTTGTTCGAGTTCACCGGTAACATGTTGAGAGATGAGTCCACGGAACAATTCAAGGAGTTCATCTGGAGACCAAGACCACCAACGTTGCTCACTGCCGCTGACCTCAAGAAGGTCAAGAAGAGCTTCCGTGAGTACAGCGCCCAATTCGACGAGATCGATGCTATGGAGGCCGATGCTGCCACCAGAGAAGCTATCTTGTTGCGTCGTAGATTGTTGGAGGAGTGGAGATCGTACAGATCGAGATTCGACCATGAGCAGACCGAGGATCGTAATGTTGAGGCTGAGGTTGTTGAGGAGATTAAGGAAGAAATCATCGAGGAGAAGGAGGAGATTGTTGAATAGGCTTACCGATGAATGGGGGAACTGGACATATACAATAATGATAAATTCAAGAATTGGGGTAGCCATGTTGATGTGCTACGGTAGTAATATAGGTTGTTTCCATGTGACATGGCTTTCGCTCGTTCTTTCATTCTTTTGTTCTATTTACAGTTCTAATTAGTTGCTTGGCCTCTTAAGGTCACTTAAACTCCCTTGGTACGTAACTGGAGACCGTGCCATTTGGCGATTTCGTCTTTCAACACCTCGTTCACTAGACGGTGCTGCTTGATCATCGGTATACCTTTGAATTGCTCACTCTCCACCAAAATGGCAAACATCGAGCCGCAGCCTCCACTGACATCTCTCACGTCCAACTTTTTAGGGGCAAATTTCTCCTGCAAAATGTCATAGATCTTCTGTTCATAGGCTTCCAATGGAGGAGACGATAAAAACCTACGAGACACGAGAGCCGTGCGTGATAGCGTGGAGACTGATTTGGTCAATGACGAAAACATTTATGCTCGAATTCTGGGCTGTTTTTCTATCTTTGATAAAGAAAACGGTGCTTGATCTTTTGAATACCGATGGATTCTGAAGATGATTGTTAGTAATGGTAGTGCATCGTGGTGGGAAGATGCCGAGAGTGCGCGAGGCTGGTCAAGGTGGTGGAGTTGGCTGGTGGGAAAAGATACCCAGAGATTTTGGATAATACAATAGAGGATAATTTCGGGGAAGTTTAAGGTAATTTTAGGGAGTTTAAATTTTACTCGAATTTCTTAAATATTCTTTTGTTTTGTGGTTTATGGTAAATTTGTGAAAATTTCTTCAGACTAATATGCTGAATCATCCTCATCTCAGGCTGACTCAAAAGGGTCGTGCGCGTACCGTCATTGAAAGCCGTGGCCTGGAAGCTAGTGAATCTTGAACTATTAATGTAAAAATGGTTGGTGAATGATTGGTTTTATTCGTCCTTTTCATCTTTATCTTTTTTATCAAAAAAAGCTTGTCAAACTGTCGAATATTAGGGCAGTTTACGGTGTTCTTATTTCTAGTGGACACCGGTCTCATTCACAGCAGTTGCAATAACCTTTTGTAAATCTGGAATAAACCATGTTTGCTTATTTTATTTTTTTTTCATTAAAGATTTGTTTCTATATACTAGTGCTAGAATAAAAGCAAAAGGGAGAAATAAATGGATCGGGATTTGGAACTGGTGCAACCACCCATGACTGTGTCTATATCTTAATTAACTAACCGTGAATGAACCAGCTTAGTATTAAGAATCACCTTCATCAAAATGGACTACGCCACTTGGGGTGCTTAAAAATGAGGAAAACACAAACAACACAGGCACAATATTACGAGGAATTTAAAGTTTGCTTAAGTTTCTTCCTAATATGATTCCCTACCTGTTTAATAAATGCCAGGCTAGATTCATTGAGGTCGCACCAGACGCGGTTCCAACCAGTGATAACTATATTAGCCAAACATTTGAGATGATACTCCGGAAAGAATTTTTTGAAGCTAAATTTATGGCTATATGTGAATAAATAATTTCTAATTCCTGCTTAAGAGATGAACCTAGGTGAATAATCACTCAGGGTCGTATAACCCAGGGTATCAAACAAGGAAAAACATTCTAGGAAAGCTTGGTTTGTAGTGCTCAACAAATGTGTTTTAAAAAGCAAAGAATGAGCGAAGTTTTAATTCAGTCTGGTTCTAATTTAAGCAAATTAATAATTTTGTTCACCGGAGAAGATATCAATAATTTACCATACACTTGAAGTTGGACTATGTTGTCCTTCTCTTCTACCCACTGTGAACCAACGGTCAGTCCTAGAGCCTATAGAGTAATACATATTTAGCGATGTGTCTTAAATCAATAAACTATTGTGATGTAATAGTTTTTGAAATATCTCCACTTTTTGGGCTGGCGGTTGATGCCCATTCCGTAGCCCTCTGGTTTTTTAAATGAAGCGTAATATGAGAGGTATCCTCACATTTGAGCAGCTTTACAGATGTCCAGTCCTTTTTTCACAACTTTTACAACAATACAGATTGAATGGTAAATCCTGTTTTAGGCTTATTTGGAAGTCATATAACGCATATTATGTGGCTAAAGGAAAAGGTGATCTTTTCGGAGCTTCCATAGACATACTGCGAAATTTTGCAACCCTTTGGTGGGAGGAACGCACGCGATTCAATGCCTAGTAAGCCCTCTCAATATCAAGTAATCAGTAGTTAAAACCGAGTAAGAATTCGATATTGACATTGGAGTACCTTTATAAAGACTCTCTCGGTGAAAAGGTCTTTTTTTTTTTCATTAATATTCCATTTTTTTATTCACTCGTCAGGAATTTATACCCCCATGTTGATCCCCTCTAAGGAACCACTAAGGCCTCACTAAGGCCCTACCATGGAACCAAAGGCCCCTAATAAGGGTACATAATAACATATCCACACACCAAAAATACACCATAAGAAGACATTCAAATGATTCACATCCAGTCAGAATACAATCAAAACATTAAAAAAACGAAAACTAACCCACTTTCCATTTTTCACCTTCTTCAGTCTCCTGACCATTTCCACCAGCATCTTCGCGCATACCCATACCCAGGCCAAATACCAGACCATATCACCACCCAGACTTCTCACAGACTTCTCACAACAGAAGCTGATACAGCTCTAAACGCCAATAACCCGTTTAATTCCAATCGCTTTTTGGGTAACTCTTTGGGTAAATATTTTTGGTCTCCCACCACTCTCCTCTTCCCCACCTCTTCCTCACCTCTCCCATGCCTCTTCGCATAGTGGTGTGTGGAGATGAAGCCGTGGGCAAATCTAGCCTTATCGCCACGCTCGTCAAAGACGAGTTTGTTCCCAAAATCCAGGGCAAATTGACCCCTGTGAGTATCTCCAAAGACGATTATGCCGTTTTGGAAAACTCCAGTGCCGATGTTGACCCCGATACTGAGGAGTCTGCGTTGCGGTCAGTTTCGCAGTATATTCCAGACTCTACCGTGGTCATTGATACGGTTGCATCGGATCACGCTGCGCTCAACAAGGAATTGAAACAGGCCGATGTTATCTTGTTGATGTACTCGGATCACTATACGTACGAGCGGGTGTCGCTCTTCTGGATGCCGATGTTTCGTGCACTGGGAGTCAATCTACCTATTGTGGTGTGTGCCAATAAGTGCGATCTTATGGCCAAGGTTGAAAAGTCCACCACAACCTTCAAGCAGCAGGACAACGAGGAGTTTGTGCCTTTGATCAATGAATTCAAGGAAATCGAGGCGTGTTTGCGGTGCAGTGCCAAACTGAACATCAATGTAGTGGAGGCTTTTTACCTCTGCCAACGTGCAGTGACGCACCCCATATCGCCAATTTTTGATTCAAAAGAGGGGAACCTTAAGCCAGCCGCCGTCAAGGCATTGCAGCGTGTGTTCTTTCTCTGTGACACCGATCTCGATGGGTACCTCAACTTCAAGGAGTTTTCCGATCTCCATTTGAGGTGTTTTGGTATAGGTGCTTCGCAGGGCCACTACGACGATATCTTGCACACCGTAAATGCCATCATTCTTCCAGAAAACAGCAGCCACGGCCCACCCAAAGGTATTTCCGAAAATGCCTTTATTATTCTTAATAAGCTATATGCAGAAAGAGGTCGCCACGAGACCATCTGGGGCATCCTCAGGGCCTTCCACTACACCAACTCACTTTCTCTCAACGACCGGTTTCTCTACCCTAAAGTAGAGGTCAATGCCAACTCCAGCGTAGAGCTTAGTCCCACGGGATACCGGTTTTTGGTGGATCTTTTCTTGAAGTTTGATAAAGATAACGATGGAGGCCTTAGTGACGAGGAAATGTCCAATTTGTTTCTTCCCACGCCGGGCGTGCCCAAATTGTGGAAAGAAACCACGTTCCCCACCTCCATCGTGTGCAACGAAGAGGGCTATGTTTCCTTGCAGGGCTGGCTCGCGCAGTGGAACCTCACCACCTTCTTGGACCATAAAACCACCCTCGAGTACTTGGCGTACCTTGGATTTGACGAGGGAAACTCAGTTAAAGCCATAAAAGTCACAAAGCCACGTAAACAGCGCCAGAAACAGGGCAAGCAGTACCGAGGGGCAGTGAATGACCGAAACGTATTCAACTGTTTTGTGCTTGGAGCACCCAAATCTGGAAAGACCTCTCTTCTTGAACTGTTCATCCGTGGCTCTTACAGTGAGGTTTATCTGCCCACAATCAAGCCAAAGCTCGCAGTTAAAGATATAGAACTTCGTGGGGGAAAACAGTGCTACTTGATTTTGGAGGAGTTGGGTGAACTAGAACCGGCGATTCTCGAAAACCAAAAACGCCTCGACCAGTGCGATGTTATCTGCTATACCTACGACTCGTCCGACCCCGAACTGTTCCAGTACATATTGAATCTTCGGCAGAAACACGCGAAAATTCTTAATGACATCCCCTCTGTTTTCGCAGCACTCAAGGCTGATTTGGATAAGCAGCAGCAACGTTCTGATGTGCAACCAGAGAACTATATCCGTGACTTGTTCTTGGGGTCTCCCTTACACATCTCGAGTTCCTGGCCCATGTCTATTCACGAGCTTTTCATCCAGTTGGTGGATGCTGCAAAAATGCCAAGTACGGCCACCCCGGGACTAGATCCACACCCAGATACTGCTGACTTGGAGAATATCAAGCGTTTTTTGGTTGCGGGAGGTGCTATCACAGTGATGACCATAGTGTCGGTGTGGATCTTCCGCAGTGCCCAGAGACTGGGCCGGGCCTAGTGTTATGTGGTTTCACTTTTCAGAAAGAGTTTTGGTCAGTGCATAACTAAAAGGGAAAGATTAATTGACTAATTTTCCAAGCTCTCTGGAACTTCCCAATATTCAACTTGTTTGAGATGAAGATGTTTCCATTTGACCAACCCAGGGCCTTCTCTTTTGGCAGATGCCGTAATATCTTTTTGGTTAGTGGACAGTTTGAGTGGCTTTGTGAAGTATAGATATTTCAGAAAGCCTTAATACTTTGAGTAAATTAGAGTGTTCAAAGCAGGCAAGCGCTCGAATCTTTCAGCGTGGAACAATGAAATAGGGCGATGATTTATTTTGTTGGTTTCTAGGACCATCGTTATGATTACTATGGACGGTCGTGTGCATTAGTATCGAGGTGAAATTCTTAGACTTTCAGAAGAATAACTACTGCGTAAGTGTTTGTCAAGAACGTTTTCATTGATCAATAACGAAAGTTGGGGGATCGAAGATGATCAAATGATATTTCAGAAAGAGTAAGTTATTGGACAGGATTAGTGGTTTCTGTGCCATGGTGTGGAGCATTATAAGGAATAGTAGTATTGGATAATAGAATGTGATATGATATTATTGGCCTGAATCAGTTACTGGCCTAGAGTCACTACATCACCAAATGCAAGACTATATTCCCCATAAAATACATTCTTTTTTTACTTCTTAACCTTCCTTTTCGGTATGTCCCAAGATTTGCATCTTCAAAGCTATATGATGGCGTGACCAGTGAGAGGCCACATGCTCTTGATATCGAAACTTTTCATCATTTACTTTATTTCTAGCTCGGAAGAGGGTTTCTTTTCTAACCAGTATTTAAGATGGTATAATATTTCCTGGTTAGTCACATGAATAAACGTATATATTGGAAGAACACTAAGGCTATTATTGTATTGCGACTTCTTACGTGTGATGCTCCTCTCGATTAAATTTCTCGTCCAATTAATTCACCAAGAACTCACCATGAACTCACCAAAAACTCACCTTAAATACAGTCTCGAACAATAGAAAATAAATTTTTGCAAGTCTGAACGTGACTAGTTTAGGGATATCTCGTCAGTTAAAGTAAAATACTAGCTTCAGGTAGTGATGTAACTCACACCAGCATGGAGATGACTGTAAATTAAAGATGGAAATGGAAAGTATAACTTAATCAGAGGTTTCTAAAAGTTTGAATATTGTGAAGTGGCAAATACATGAGAATAAAATTACAAGGTTTACATTTATCTGGCAACCTTTATGTGGACCTTTTCATCTTTACAATTCTCAGAGATGCAAACTTCTGAAAGTTAAATTGGTGGCCTGTAACCAGCATATTGTATAGAGTTTCTGTCAACACCCCTTAAATAAAATGGTGAAGTATGAAATAATATATACAGGAATGAAGTAGCCCCGTTAAATTCTTAAAAATCCAAGGGTATTCCCAAAAATCTGTAAATACAGTGATCTAGGGAGATACCATAATTTGCAATCTCATACTGTCCCAGTGAGTGCGTATGGACTCCCCACCTCTAAGCTCCACAATATTAGGTCCACCCCACCATACTCCACCCACCCCACCAAATCAACCAAAAAAAAACAATAAAAAAACCACCCACCCACATAAAGAGAATACCCAATCTTCCCACACATAAAATATCAAAAATTACCCCACTTGTACCATTGACACCACACCCGGGGACCCTGGGCACACCCGTACCTCCCCTAACATTGTTTTTTTTTTTCATCGCCCTACTTACCCTGGAGATGCGCATCGCCCTCTGCTCATCTCTACTTCACTATTAACCATGTCTGAAAAAGAATTTAAACCAGTTACCGTGACAAAACCAATCCCAAATCTCTTCGATTTGGGTAACTTGGCCACCTTCGACCCAAACCCTTTGGATAATGCCAAGTTGAATGACCCCGAGCAAAAAGAAGCATACTTGGCCTCGGTCACCAGAGATAACCTCCAACTTCTAATTAACCAGATTTTATCCTTGCCTATCAAGACCACTACTGACACACATGGGTCTTCTACGGGCCAGGACTCCACCATGACTCTTATACAGCTTCCTGAGCCAGCCACCGCGTTGCCCAGAGAAAAATCCATTCCTAAGGACAAGCCAAAGACCAAATGGGAGAAATTTGCCGAAATCAAGGGTATCAAGGCCAAGGCCAAGGACGGAAAGATGGTCTACGACGAGGCCACTGGCGAGTGGGTGCCTAAGTGGGGCTACAAGGGTAAGAACAAGGCCCTTGACGACCAATGGTTGGTTGAGATCGATGAGCAGGTCAAGGGTACTCCAGATGAGTTGATTGACCCTAGATCGTTGAAGCGTGCGGAGAGAAAGAAGTTGGTCAAGAAGAACGAGTTGCAGCACAAGCGTAACGTGAAGAACCTGCAAGTTTAA
>JAJMIV010000066.1:0-11349 GCA_030563445.1 Metschnikowia gruessii
AAACTGGCTATCTTGGCCCAGCTTTTGGCTTCTGGCTACAAGGTGTCTGACGATTTGATCGACAAGGCCATCAAGTTTGACGGAGAAAAGGGCATCAGTGCCAAGTTCAAGTCCTTCTTGACTGGATTGGACAATAAGTACTTACACACCCAAGACCCTGAGTCCACTGCTGGTAAGAACTTGAACAAGGCTCAAAACCAGTTGAGTTCGCTCACAAGCCTGGTCCAGCAGAGTTCCTACCTGCAAAAATTGCAACACTACTTCGAGAAGGCATCTGCTCTGCCATACGGTGCCAAGGTCCATGACTTCTATAAGCAAGTTTCCAAGGAAGTTGCTGATGTGCACAAGGAGGCCACGCGTTTGCTTGAAATCAAGAAAGCAGACGCTTCCAAGCCCACAAGTGCAGCTTCGGAGCTGACTGAAACTGCCGAAAAGACTGCCTAAGACTGCCTAAGACCGCCTAACAATACCAACACTAACGATCCAGTATATACTGCCAATACAATTATTATGAGATAAGGTCCGAACCGAAAATGTAAACATAAAAGATATCTAGGCACGCGAAGACAGACAGTCTTTCATTGTATATTATTATGTAGCAAATGTGATTTCAACTGAAGTGATTATTCTAGAATGTCGTCATACGTTTCTGCATGACTATATTTTGATGGGCTTCTCTAGTAAATGGCCCATTCTCTCGATCTTAGTACTCAAGTAGCCTTCAATCTCCGTAGACTTGATACCGTTTTCAGAGTTCCACGCCAATGGGACCATGGGGATTCTCTCCACCACCTCAACGTCACGGTTCTTACCCTCCACGGCTATGATTTTATCTGGGTTATTAGTTAAAAGCTTGACCTTGGCCAAGTTCAAGTCCACTAGAATGGCAGTGGCCAACGAAAAGGAACGACCATCTGCCGGGTGTCTCAAAATCAAGTTGGCCTGTACTGTGTCGGCACCCAAGTCCTGTAAGTTGTATGCCTTGAGCTTTTCGCCAAGACCAATTCCACGGCCTTCTTGTCTCAAGTACACAATACATCCATGTCCATTTTGACCCATTAAACGCCCTGCTTCATTGAACTGCTCTCCGCAGTCACAACGTGCAGACCAGGCAGTTTCACCTGTGTAACATTCGGAGTGAATACGAGTAAGGACGTTATCGGTGTATGTGGTTGGGGCCAGAATGATCAAATCGCCATTTTCATCGAATTCGAGGCGCTTTCCTGATCTCTCGTCAAAATCAGCATCTTTACGTCCTGGGAAGAGCTTACCCACATAAGCACCACGAGTCATTCTATCCTGCTGAGTGTCTCCTTCACGCTGTTTGAAAAGCGACTTGGAACGGATATCTTCACCAAAAACAATGGCCAAGTGCTCCTTCTTATCTATGTCATTCTCGTAGAGATGTAGGAAGATCTCAGGTCCTTGTACCGTAGGGATTCTTGCCCTGGCAAGGCATCGGACGTTGGGGAGTTTATCGTGGATCGGGAGCTTGTTTCTCTCCTCCTGTGAGATCTGTACTGGCTTCTCTGGCGCTTGTGCAAAAGAGACAGTGGGTGTGAGTGTTGGCGAAACGAGGGGCATGTTTTCAAACCCGTCAGCGTTGATCGGCGTCGGTTGGATGGGTGTCAGCATGATATATGGGTTTCTTGTTCTTGGACGCAGGTTTGAAGGCGAAAGTTGGGTTGGTGAAAAATATAGTCGATAGCAGCTATTCCCCAAATTTATATGGTATAAGATAGTTAATAACACGTAATATGACTAGGTTTTAGTCTTGAAAAAGTCTCAAGTGGTTTTTGGTGATAAGATAAATAAGCGTGGGCAGATCTTAATGTAACTTTTTTCTTTTTTTTGCTTTCTACAGTGCGGTAACTGTTTCAATATATGGGGTTTCGCGGCCTCTGTCACGGGCATGCGCCGGTGTACGGCCGATCACTTTACAAATTTCTGAGTAATTCTGACAAAGCACCCGGCATGCCGCAGTGGCCGAACGTTACCCACCAACACAGCCAACGGAAAATTAGTAACCAAAAGATAAGAGGGCCAAGCTTTAGTGATTTTCCCTTTTCGCAAAAAACACCCAGGATCAATATAACAAATATGAATAAATTGTTCAACACAATAAAATAGCATTTAAAATGAACATGGAGTTTTGGATCCATCATGACTATTCTTGAAATACTTGCCTGAGTGGTTATTTGTCAGTTGCTATGAAGGTAATGCATCTAGTGCCTAGACCTTGCGGCACCGCACCGGGGCAGTTTCTTTTTGGGATTTGTAATTTGGAGCGGGTGTCACGTGACTAAACCAAGAAGAGGAAATTTGGGGCGGTAGACTTCTTAGGTTAAAGGAAGATGGTATATCTTCTAGTATTGATGATCAAATAGTGCGTGAAACCATGGAAGCTATGTGTCCTTGTAAGTTAAAATATCATTTTGGTGTTGGTGGACTACCCTGTTGCAACATAATCGACAAACGATTAGTGGTCCCGCGGCCGTCTAAGAAATTATACATTTTATGCAGCCAACGCGTGTCTTGAATTTATGAGCTCCCAGGCGATGTTGTATCGTGAATATTGTTTACGGCGAATTTTTGTAAATACGATGGCCTGTCCATCGTTTTCGCAAGGCATCTACGAAACTAACGAAATCGTAAGAAACCCTACGAAGTACGATGAATTTATGAAAATCGTGTTGAAAGAGACCACTTCAGTATTGGAAGGCCTATTTTAAAAGTATAATATATATATATATAAAGAAAGACTAACCAGTTTGGTTAGTGGTTGGTGCTCAACCTATTATACTTCATATATTCTTAGAAGCGCTTTACCCCCCAAGCACAATAATATAGCCCAAAGTGGAACATGCCATGTGAAGTGAACGCAGGAAAGAAATAACTTCAAGAGGGTTGAAGGTCGTGAAAAGCATAATAGAACGAGTTTTCCGACCGTCTGCTATGGGTTCAAAGAAGACACTTGCGGCTCGAGTATTTTTCTAATATACCTATATTTTGTTTCTAATCATACAGACCATCTTTTTTTCTTTCTGGGAGGTAACAATCTCTCCAGTTGAAACATAATAATAAGAATTACAAAGGCACAAGGAAACGAGGAAAGACTCTCTATTACTCTAAAAACATTTCAGACGGTGTCAAGTCTTATGAATGATAAGTAAGAAAGCGTTAGAAATCTCTCATAAATCTATTCTTTTGCGAAATAGTAAGTGACGGTGAAATAAATTCGTGAAATCTATCACACTGTCTAGAATTATAGGATCTTGCACACCTGCATTCCTGCCTTCGTCGAAGCAGATTTCGTCACAATTCTCTTCATCCAGGTCTTCATCCAGGCCTTTATTAGTCCTAGAAGTTTTATCTATATTCCGAAGCTTACCCCAATATGTTAAGAATGCAAACATCTTTGTGAATTTCGGCATTATTCGATCTCTTTTCTTCGGCGCCCATTTGAAAATAACGATGCAGCAGGTGCGGATATAGCTGGGATAGCTGGGACGTTTTTGGACATCTGAAAAAGAATGGGATATGCATGTTTTCGACTTCAGTAGTAGTCTGCCACATATTTTGTATGAAATTCTCGTTCTAACTTAATTAGCTCGTGATTCGTTTTCATTTCTTCAGAAGACTCGCCATGAAGAAAAATCAATGATTGCGTTTTAGATACATCGCTTATAGTTCCAGTGTTTGCGTGGACTGCAATTTTGAAATTTCTCTCAGTCCCTTCGTATTCCTTCTTATAAAATTTGTTACTGTTATTAGGGTGCTTTCGAATATTTCAAAGGCACGCGACAAGTGTGAGTTGCTTGTGTGAAACACACTCTCTCTGAACGTATACTTCGTGTAGGTGCATCTTCAATCGGATATGGCTAAATAGAAGCTCTTGTATATTTTTTGGCAGATACTAAATTGCATCCTTCTTCAGAAGGTGTTTCTAGATATCCAGTCACATGGAAATTCGCATATTCATACACTACAATTGTGGGGTTACTGGTAGTACTGATATTTTGGCGTAACCGCTTTTCCATGTTCCTGTATTCTTTTTCATGCCGTATACGCCGCCAGAACTCGTCTTCCACTTTGACAGATCCACGCTAATTTAACAATTACCTGATTTGTGAAAGTGCACACCCGGAAATCGTAAATTCATCATAACGTCGTAAATCGTATTACGATGAGCGGTGCTTCGTTTTCGTTTTTGCGATACGAAATTTTTCGTAACGATGGCAGCGTAAAGACCTTTTACGATGCAATTGCCAAAAGTCGCAACACTTCTCTCAGGGTAGATATGAATAGATTCCCTCTTTTTGGAGTGGTGGTCAGGCAGTTTTACCCTTATAATTGCGGGTTCTATTGGCCTGTACGGAAAAGAATGCTTGTATACATCGATTTTTGGACATTGACCTTATCAAGGATATTGAACGAGGGTAATTTTTGAATCTTTATAGAGTGTGTCCTCATATCCCTTTTGATCAACAAATAATGCATCTGAAGTTTTGGAAAATAAAGATAATTTACTTGTTTCTAACTTTCACCTGAGAATGATCATGGGGTGTTCATCTTTGTAGTATTCTCACTATGAGTATTAATATTTACTATCATTCTTCTAAGCAACAGTTTTTGATCATTTACTTAAAGAAATTGAAGAAAAAAAATGAGAAAAATTTGACAATATATGGACTGGGTATACTAAAGCAGAAAAGTATAGAACGTAAGAAGAGGTGGACATATGGTCCTTATATAGTCACACAGAATTAAAGCAGCTTCTCTATAAGCGGGGAAATACTTAGAAATATCCCTCAATTACCTCTTTTTACCCCTCACCCGTTACTACCCAACATTTGAAATTAGTGACACATTTGGAGAAACAATTTTTCTATTTAATCGCAGGTGGCTGCAAAACCATTTTTCATAATTTATGGAGCTCTTTTTTTCTTCCCACGCCGGCTGCGAATTGACATACGTGTGATTTGCTGTCGCGAAAAGCACCCCACCCCCAGAAATGTCGCGCGGTGTTGGGAAATCGAAAAAAACAAAAAAATTCGCGACAAACCCGAATGTCGCAGCCAATCATCGCACTATGTTTTCTCGTTACGGGACATGGCACCGCAGAGCATGTCTGACTTCCGCTTTAGAGTGCACGGGTAAGAATCTTCTTCACTGCCTACGACCACTAGACAAGCAAGGAAAAAAAAAACTAACATCCCTTGATTTTTTTTTGATTGCCCCACATATTTAAATCCCACAAAAAAAAAAATCAAAATGCTCCAATCCCTTGCTAGAAACAGCGTCCGTGGGATTTCTTTCCTGGCCAGAATCGCCAAACCAGCAATCGCTGCTTCGGGCCCAGTGACAGAATATTTGACCACTGGTGGATCCACACAAGCCGTGTGGCCAAAGGGGTTCAGACAACCACGTCCACAAACTTGGGAGGAGAGCAGCGAGTCTGCTTTGCTGAAGGCCACGAAATTCTTTTTCTTGAGTGAAATTGCCCGTGGTATGTACATCTGTATGGAGATGTTTTTCCGCAGTCCATACACCATCTACTACCCCTTCGAGAAGGGACCAATCTCTCCCCGTTTCAGAGGTGAGCACGCCTTGAGACGTTACCCAAGTGGAGAGGAGAGATGTATTGCTTGTAAGTTGTGTGAGGCCATTTGCCCAGCCCAGGCCATCACTATCGAAGCCGAAGAGAGAATCGACGGATCCAGAAGAACATACAAGTACGATATCGACATGACCAAGTGTATTTATTGTGGGTACTGCCAGGAGTCGTGCCCCGTCGATGCCATTGTGGAGTCGCCAAACGTCGAGTACAGTACGGAGACCAGAGAAGAGTTGTTGTACAACAAGGAGAAGTTGTTGGAGAACGGTGACAAGTGGGAGCAAGAGTTGCAGTACTGTATTGACGCCGATGCTCCATACAGATAATCTATTTCTGTGTTGCTTCGTGTATTACACCCCCACATACCTTTCTCATTCATTTGCATAAGGACCTTTGGTCTACTGTTTAACAAATATATATTATTATTCGGACCCGGAGAGCATCCAACCGACGGTGTTTAAGATTTCTTGACCTTTTCACATAAAGCGACGTTGAGAATATCTTTTGAAGAAAAACCACTGATTATTGTTCTACTTTACGTTGGTAACTTAATCAGTCTCAGTATTTAATCAATTCACTTTCACAAGGACAACACCTAGAATGTACTCGTGAATTTGAAAATTCGAATTTTAAGGAAGGAACTTCAATACAAAGCCACCGGTTCATTAAACTACAATAAATTCAAAATACACTGGAAGAAACACTAATCTAGTATTTCATGATGATACGCTATAATCCCAAGTGCGTCACGTGACACTCCAATTTCGTACACGGTGCATAGTGTAAACCCGTCCTTAAGATACTTACAGAAATACAGTTGCAAACCGGAAAATTAACATCAATTCTCTAAGAAATCAGAAATTATCCCCAAACCCACGCCAAATCAAACAAAACAAAACATAAAAACAATACTCCAACGTAGTGTTGACCCTTAGGGCAATAAACCACCACACTTAACAACGCATCCGTACACCCATACATTATCTTATCGCACGGGCCAGCTCTCCCACACAACCCTATAACCACACAACTTCACAAGCAAGTCTTGGCAATTTATTATAGAATGGATTTTGTGAAGAAGGCAATCTGGGGCCCAGATCCCAAAGAACAGGTATGTGCTGTCACAGCCCCATTTTTTTTGCACAAAATGTGGTCTAGTATCCCCCTTCAATACTAACCTTACAAGATGCGGAAGATCAATCTGCTTCTCCGGAAGAACAAAAGAGAACTTGACCGTTCACTTGGGCAGCTTCAGCCCCTCAAGAAAAAGACGGAAGATCTCATAAAGAAGTCTGCCAAAGCTGGAGACCTCAAGTCCGCGAAAATATACGCTCGTGAGTTGATCAACGTCAACAACCAGTACAAGAAGCTTCATTTGTCAAAAACACGGCTTGAGTCCATCACCATGGCCATTAACGAGCAATGGCAGATGAAGAAGTTGACCCAATCCATGCAGGCACTGACTGGGGTGATGAAAGACGTGAACTCATTGATTAATGTGGGTGCTATCACCAACACCATGCAAGAATTATCCAAGGAGTTGATGAAGGCAGGTATCATCAACGAAATGATGGATGATATGGTGGATTTGGACATGGACGAGGAGTTGGAGGACGAGTCCCAGGACGAAGTCAATAAGATCATTCTGGGCTTGACTGAAGATAAGTTTTCCAAGATAGCAACCGAGATTCCGTCTGCGGACTTGCCTGAGCCGGAACCCGAGGAGATTTCTGCTCCGATCGAAGAAGAAGACGAGAATTTGATCAGCGAAATGCAACAACGGCTCCGGGCTTTACAGGAGTCGTAGAAAGCCCGAGGTTTCAGCCCCACATAAAGGAGAAGGGTTCGTGGCATGGTGTGGCGTGAGAAAGTGATGGTGTAATTGCTTAGTGATAGCATGGTAATTAGGGTGATGGACTTAGAATGGAATAATCGACAGAAGGAGCCCCACCAAAAGGGTGGCGATGCTTCTGCGCACAAACGACCCCATGGAAGATACTTTGTCTCCTGGGAAGAACCGTGATCCACCCTGGCTTTGCAGCTGAGTGGTATTATAGAGCTTGACGAGCACCTCCTTTTTCTTGCCCCATTGCTGCGGAGAGCTCTTGAAGTCATTAAGCATGTGCGGGCAAACAGTATTGACCAAAATCTCCGAGTCAACAAGCACATAACTAGGTTTATGTCTGGTTCTCTTCCGACCCTGTGGATAAAACTGTGGGTCCTGTTCTGGGGTATTTGAGCTGGGGTCTCCTGTGCGTTGCAGATTTTGGGAGTGCCCTACGGGTTCTTTACTTTTCACGCTGGTTTCCTTGGTCTTCTTTGGGACAGATTCCTTGGTCTTGACATTAGAATCCGTTGAGCCCTTCAGAGGGGGATTTTTGGTACCCTTGGAACCTGAATCTTTAGTGGCCTTCAGAGTGGAGTCCTTTGAAGCTTTGAGGCCCGAATCCTTTGCACCTTTCAGGGCAGCTTCTTTTGTCCCCTTCAGACCCGTTTGTTTCGCGTTCTTCTTTGCCTTTTCTTTTGAGTTCTTCAAGGTGGCATTGAAGGAGCTTTTCGGATCGGCCGTATATGAGCTAAGACGCACGAAAAACGGATAGTTCGGGTCTATGCCAGCCTCTCCGGGTGACTCGTTATCCAGCCAGTCTTCGGTACTCCCGCTTGTGTTGCATTCTCCGTCGCTTCCGCCATACTCTCCTTCATCCTCTGCGTCATCATCTGATTCCGCCTCTATGTTTCCAGATTCACCATCGCCCAAATCTTCGTCGTCGTCGCAATCCTCGTAACACTCCCAATCTTCATCGTCATCCTCATCGTCAAATTCACTCCAGTAGTCATCTTCAAAGACATCTGCTGGATACCCATAACAGCTATCTGTCCCACCATCGTCACAATATACCAATTCATTATCATCGAAGGGCTCATAAAACGGCCGAGGCTCTTTGGCCTTTATATTGTTGGTGGATTTTTCTTCAGAACCCTTATTAGAATCCTTGGAGTCTTCGTTGTTTTTCATAGAGCCGCCTCGCGTGTGCTCCCATTTTCCAAAAGCCGTCCGTTCGATTTTCTTAGGGAAGAACAACAACATTTTCTTGATGCTCTTAGCAGTTCGAATTGGTCGCCACTTGAGACTGAGTGTGAATTCTGTGTCGTACGAGACTTTCTTTTGTTTGTTGATCTCAACCTTTACTCCTTTCTTGGACATTATGGTTTTGGGTGATTGTGCTTCATCTTTTTCGGAATCTTCTTCGGATGGCTCCCTTTTCTTTCCGTTTGAGTCATCGTCGCCTTCGTTATCATTTCCATCCTCTTCTTCAAAACCAGCAGTTCTCTTTTGGGGTGTCTGCCGGCCGGTTTCTGGTGCAGTTTCATCCACGAAGTTGACCAAATTGTTGAAGAACGATAGATCTCGAAACCTGGTCACACCTGCTTCAGGCGAAAGTTCAGGGTCGCCAATCACCAGGCAGATCAAGGCGAGTATAAGGAAAGGGAAAGTTCTTAACATCGAGAGGCAGAATAGAAAGTGAACTTACCTATTAGAGAGAAGTGGGCTCTTTTAATTACGAGGCTCTTCCCTTTTAGCTGGAGATTTATCGCTCGAGAGATATTCCAAAGGTTTCGGAGTTATACAAATTCCTTATGTCACCGTCTATCCTTTGTGTTTTCGGTATCACTAAGAAATCAAATGGTTGCTGGTGGAGTTTTTGGCTTTTGTTTTGCATCTTTGTGGCCGGGCCGAGAATCCGCTCGTGCGTTGCAGCAAGCGAGCATAATGAAGATGCAAATTGAAGAAAAAAAGAGGTGCAACATGTGCGTGAAAAGATTAAGTAAAGAATAAAATGAATGGAATTTTTTTTAATTCGCAATATTGTGGATTTTGAATTGTTTCAAAGCCCAATGGAGTTGAGTTGGAGTTGGCCCATCTATACAATTATCTTAATTGGACTTCGTCTGTAGAATCGAAGTATGTATCGCAGCTGCGAAATTGATTGTTCATTTAACAGAAAGAACAGAATGTTAGGATTATATGCTTCAAATTAACACATCCAGACCAGTAGAAACTTCACTGGGAACCAAGAATTTGAGGATTTGAGAGTGTCCATAGAACTAGAAACCCATAAGGAATATATTAGGAAGAAAAAATATGTTCCACACTGACACTAATAAAGCCAATCTTGCAATCATTATACATCGACAGAGACAGATCTTGCAAAACTGCTTAATTTCCCCACATGTTTATTCGGTACCGGACTAGTTATACCACTAGCTGGTGAAACAGAAATGTGCTAGTGGATGAATCAGTTACATCCCGAAAATCATTCGGTGATTTCTGTTTGGTGTGTTTCTCACAAACGCTGTAGCACACATGCGTATCATCGATTACATTCACTATCGGAAGAATGAAAAATCGTAAGTCTTCAACACTTCAGCTCTCGAGGTAACCTTATGTTGAACGTCTGATGGTAGACCAAGATTAAAGACACGTAACAAAGAAACAGTTCCACACAATTAAGGCGAATTAAGGCACCCAATGTGTTTATCCAGACCTAAAATTACCTGAACCAACTCATCTTTTCGGATCCACAATTTGCAGTCCGTGGACAATTTCAACATCCACAGCCCCAGACAGTGAAATACACCAACAGCCATTGACTGGATGTGAGCTCAATTGGCCTCCCTTTAATTTTCTCCGGAACCTTTACATCACCCATATACATCTAAGCAGAGGCAGGAGCTCAACCCCGTGATACACACATAATATGACTTCACACATAATATGACTTCACACATAATATGATGGGCACCACTCCCAGAACAACCCTTCAAACATTTTCCCCCTCTTTCCTTCCTATCTACTTCGCCTGGTCCAAACCAGCGATTTCATCGCACCATGCTGAAAGTTCGTCGGTCACTGCTACAAGTGCGTCGACCTGATTCTCGATATGATCCAATTCACCTGTGAGCAGATCTGCCTCAGTTTTCCACGCAACCATTTTCGCCGTGTCGTCTTCAAGCAGACCGAGTTGCTGGTCCAACTTGATGTAGTTGAGAAACTGGTTGGTGTTGAGATTAGCCAAAAGCGCAAGGTCTATGGTCGACACCTCGGTATCTGCGTCGACGACTTTCTGAGCCAGTGTAAGTGCATGCGCGATCAACTTGCCTGTATCTTTCAGAGCCAGGGCCATTTTCAGTCAGAAGAAAAGAAGTAGTAGGAAGAAAAAGGTTACACTCCAACGCGCTTTGTTGATGTTGGAGCCCCGCAATTTCGCAATATCAATATCCTGGTTGCAGCAGACACCCTCACGATTGGATAATGTTAATTTAACGGGTCCAGAAAAATGTGAGTTTTTGACAGAAAATTTTAAAAAGAAACTATTGATTTTTTTTTCGGGCCAGAATCAATAAACCACGACAAAAAATTCGAAAGATATTCGGCCGTTTTATTGTTTTTGCTGCATTTCTACTGAAGTATGTAGCACACACAGGCTAGTGAGTCTGATTTCCCACACTTAATTGAAGTCTATGTATGTCTCCGATATATTTTCTTCATTTTTAGAGAAATTTCCCATTCGCTTCACGTGCCCCCATTTTTTTAATCAATAAAGATGGACTACCTGGAAATACGGTTCTACCTTCAGTCAATTGGGTTCGTACTATAAGAGTCGTACTGGGACTACATCCATAGTCAGTTCAGAAAACGCCATATATCACAAAAAGCAGGAAGCATAGTA
>JAJMIV010000066.1:23043-36886 GCA_030563445.1 Metschnikowia gruessii
TATCTCTGTTTGATGGTCTCTCACATCTTGTCTCTCACAGATGCTCACTGCTCGCACGTGGACCGAGCCGAGAGCATGGAACACACCAGACCACAATAAAGTTATCCATCCTTCCCAATTTAGAATAATTTTATTTCATAAAATATGGTGAGCCATATTAAAAAGTATTATCTCTTTTCCACAGCCACTTTTGCTGCACTTATATATCTCTTTACTACAGCCCAGGCCGGCCCATCGCCCAATATCAAAAGGTCGCGGCCCGGCTGATTCCACGCATGAAAAATCGGAATATCACCCAGACTTCTTCACCAAAGCACCACAAACATTCAACCCCTTCCAGGTTTATCTTCTGGTTTGAATAATTTCATCTGTATTTCTCAGAAACTACCATGATACACACGTTTAACTCACAGCTACCGAAATTGTGCCTGCGATATGCGGCCGTAAGAAGCCTCCACTGCTCTATAATACGGCCCCACGAAAACCCATTGGGTCTTCCTAAAATGGGATCTGGGCCGGAAATGCCCCGCATGTCTCGTGGATTGCCCGTAAGGCGCCGTATAGATAACGTATCCAAAATTCTTTTGGTTTCCTCGGCCAAAGGTGGTGTTGGAAAGTCGACTGTTTCAGTCAATGTCGCATTGGCCCTAAAGAAACTTGGCAAATCATGTGGTATACTTGATGTGGACATTTTTGGCCCCTCGATACCAAAATTGCTTCGACTTCAAGGCGAACCACGTCTCTCTTCCACGGGCAAGTTGATCCCACTCTCTAATTATGGATTGCCGTCGATGTCCATGGGCTATTTGGTGGCCCCCGAAAACCCCGTCGTATGGCGTGGTCTAATGGTCATGAAGGCCTTACAACAACTTCTTTTCGAGGTCGAATGGCCCTCTCTAGACTACTTGGTCATCGATATGCCGCCAGGCACGGGTGACACTCAGTTAACAATCAGTCAACAGCTAAAAGTCGACGGAGCAATCATTGTGTCCACGCCTCAAGACATTGCCTTGATTGATGCCGTGAAAGGCATTGCCATGTTCAATAAAGTCAATATCCCCATCTTGGGGCTTGTGCAAAACATGAGCCACTTCGTGTGCCCCAACTGCCACCATGAATCCCACATTTTTGGTCTGGATGGTGCTCGTCGTGAAGCCCTTGCACATGGACTTGATGTGCTAGGATCTATTCCTCTTAAAGAGACCATCTGTGTGCAATCTGACCTGGGCAAACCTGTAGTTGTTTCTGGAGGCGACCCTGCTCTTCTGGAGCCATACCTCAGCATTGGAAAGAAGGTTTTGGAGAAGTTGGAGTAACGGAGCCAAAGTATGCTGCCTGTATTATTTTGTGAACTGATTATTGGAAATGTCCTTATAAAAAAAGCATACTACTAAGAATGGTGACTTAATGTGGTGGCATTAACCAGATTTATCACTAACATGTTATGTTTCAGTTCTATTGCTCACCATGTATGATCGATAAACTCTGACACCTTGAATATACTGAGGCCACAATTCTCCTACTTCTGCTTAGGCATGAAACTGCTATATTACAGGAAAATCCACTAAACCAGAAATATACGATTACTTATTGTGGTTGATTTTTCTAGGAAAAAAGTTCTATTCTGGTACCGAAGTGTACTGCTAGCTCATTCATCTAGAAATATTAGCTTTCAACTTTGCTAGTGCTATTTTCTACAACCGAATGAAACCCTTTTGAAAGTGAAACTCTATGCTTACCAAGGATGTGAAGTACTTTGCCAAGAGAGCACACATTATTACACCTACTCTAGCTGGCTGTTAATATTGTAGAGAATACCAGAAATCATCAAAAACTAGTAGTTCTAGCTTAGCTATACTAAGCTAATAAACCCGTGTTGTTCCATGGTACCGTTAAAATTCCAAAAACACCTCATTTTATCAACCATAGTGATCCAGTCCTTACATTATTTCACGATTGCTACCTAACATCTCACTGAAATTCTGCATTGAAATATAAAGATTAAAATAACAAATAGAGGCTCTTAAGGACAAGTGTGGCCCCTCACATCACAACCAATCCCGGAAGATAATAGTGATATTACGTCCACCTTCACATGGACTGAGGACTGCCACCAGATTATCTTCACAGAGTTGGAACTGACTTTTTCCATTATGAAATAATGTTCTGTATCCATCCGAAGCCGATTTTTCACCCACCACAAATCCGGGGCGAGCCTCCACCTTCGAGACTAAACGGCCTCTTCTGCTAATGCCCAAGAACCTCTTAGTTCTCATCAGCAACAATGCACCATCATTAGGGTAATAGTCAAAAACATCAGTTCCGTCTCCTGCCATCACTCGATTATTGGTGACTACCAAAGCTCCCTGAGTAGGAACATCTTCAATTGTTGAGAAATGAAGTGAACCAAACCCAATATCGTTCTGTGCAAGAGCGAATGTAATGGCTGCTAAAAAGGGTAAGACTTTCATGTTCATGTCAAGTATATGATTAATATGAAAAAAAAAAGTTTTAGGATAGGGTAGGAATGGAGCTCCTTCTATAGTGGAGTAGGTATTGTCTTTAAGCTTGCAGGGGTGGTTGGATCCAAAGAGGACACCTCACCAGTTCACTTAGGCCTGACCTGTTAAATTATACTGACCCAAGAAGGCGCATTTGCCCAGCAATTGGTAAATTCTTGGCGAAATTTACTTAATTCCAGTCGAAGAAAGAATGACAGAAAGGAGGCGAAAGACTAAAAGTGGGCTTGGTAAAAGGTCCAATTAATCGAAATTCAAAGATTGATATTCCTCAAGCTCTCAAGAAACAAGTGTGGGCGAAATATGAGTGTTTTGCGCTTTCAGGTCTATTGGGATTTATTAGATCTGAGCAAATTTATCTGTCCCGGATAATAATTCTTCTTCCAACCCTTTAAGTTGCTCGGTTTGTTTCAAGAGGCAATCCGGAAATACTCCTGTTGAGACTGATTGTATGGGTTACTTGCGGGGCATTGCAATCAAGCACTTAGGACGTAAATTTCCGCAAAAAACAAAAAAACGGTGTTATATATATTTATTCTCAAAATATTCATAGCAAAAAGGGGCAGTACTTCTGAGATATCACAAAAAAAAAGGCGATAACCGTTGAGACAAAGACATTGGTTGGTGAAATTTGCGGCCAATTGTTCCCCTTAGGCCAAAAATTCAGAACGTGGGTAATCAACAATGAAAAGAGGGGATTAAGTGTATTAAATTGGAGAATGTTAAAGCTAAATCTTATTTAAATAAAAATTGAGTTAATATAATAAGCCCATATTTTCATTGTTATAGTTCATTTGCGCAACTTATAAAATATGAAGTATTAGCCGTGAATGATTACCCGCAAATATCGCAAAACCATTTGGGTAATCTGTGAGAAGAAGTCACTAGAGATTGTTTAAACAGAATAAGACTAAGAAATCAGTATTAAGCAAGTTTTAACATTATACTTAGGCTAAAATGAATTGCCTCACTAGCTTTAATACTAGCTTGTTCTTTCAATTATACTCTTAGGTAATACATTTTCCAGTAGATTTCCGACATTTCACTTCATGCATGACCAAAACTGCTTTCTGGCTATCACTAAACTAAAAATAATCAAATATAATTGAGCAATTGTTCCAGGGCTATGCCTCGTTGATCATGACCTTTGATCTCATGGCAAAATCACTCAACATAATGACCTTCGGAATAATACGCTTTTATTGAAGTTTGAAAAATAAACCTATAATTCCACCAACTAGACGAGGAAAAATAACATCAGTACTCTTTATAGAAAAGTTTAATGCCACGTGCACCCAGACAGCTGCTGTTATACGCCACCAGGTTATTTTCACAAAGCTGGAAATGGCTATCCCCCTCATAAGAGATTTTTTGTTTTTTCGCTCGACCCACTGGACTTGATAGCTGAAAGCCCCTTGTTGGCTTGTCGTCCAAGAAAAATAGTCCCTGCTCGTTTATGCTCAAATACCTTTTAGACCCAAACATTTGCAATATTCCTTCTGCCAGATAAAAGAAGAAAAAGGGCAGAAGGTTCCCCGCCACCAATGTGCTGTTTGAATACAGCAAAGTCCTGTGATTCGAATTCGATTGGATATTTGAAATGTGCATTGTACCAATTCCTTCACTGCCCCTGGAAAATGCCACAATGGATACTGCCAAGACGTATAATAACCTCATGATAAAGCTATTCTGGGGTAATGCTTTGTTCAAATTGGTTGATGTAAGCTACTTTAGCTACTTAATGATGGAAAATAGCGAAAAGTTTGCGGGGGAAAAACGGGAGACTTAAGTCTCCTTATAATCACCAAATTGCCCATCTTATTAAAAAGTATTTGATGGCACCACGTTTTCGGGGCGTAGGTGAATATGTAGTATTTCGGGTATGGAACCCCATGTAGTTACACTGTACATTAAAGCAGGTGTGGAATTGAAATTTCCGCTTTTAGAAGCGTGGAAAATTTTCTGGAAAGGAAAGATCTGGGGCGCAGTAAAAGGGGCAAAAAATCGCTGCAATTAAGTAAAACGGTATTTTTTCACTAAATAAATAACCATTAGGTGTATGCGGCTTCTGTATTATTCTGAAATTGCTGTTATTTACTAAAACATGACTGAATTCGGTATCTTGGATACATATAACGATCTTTCTAAGCTAGAATTGGCAAATTTTCCGCTTTGTCTCTACCAAGTCCTGGAAGAAGCTAGCGCAAATGTTTTGAGGTAGGCTATGATTGCGTAATTCTATTCCCCGGATTTATCCTCAAGACGGGGAACTTCAAGTGTAATACTGATGAAACACACATGAGATTTTGCAACAGCAAAAATATGAAACGGCCTATTGTCTTGAAAGGTTTAATGGGGAAACGTATGCAAGATTTCTGTTTCGGTACATCAATTAATACAGGAAGCTTCGATTGCCCGAGTGTAGTTTTCTGCATCTGGGTAGGTTTCACACATCATGTTACAATTTATTTGGACAATAAGAGAGTGAGTATAAATTTGGAAAAAGGCGTCATTCATGAGTATATTATCACTGTTCACACGTTGGTTCTTAGGTTGAATCATGTTTCCATTATATCCAAAAAGAATATATGATATACACCCCGACAATGCTGCTCTTTGATTAAACTTCACAAAACAGAAGTTAGTACTAGAACTACCTATTAATTAAGCAGGTGTTTGTATAAATAATATAATCTAAAAAGTCCCCTCTAGTAAACATCATCATAAAAGAATAAGAAAGAGTGCAAATATCACAGCTCCTATGACGGATGGGTAAGCCTCGGCCAGATTGGCCGCTTCGCTGACCACGACATTGTTGAAAGGATTGCGGAAGAGTTTGTGAGGGTTGAGATATTCATAGGCAGAACTGATCCGGTCAAAGAAGCTCGCCTCTGAAGCAGGGGTCGTCGTGTTATTGTTCGGCTCGCTTGGCGGCTGGAATTGTTCAAAACGGTCCAACTCAGGTGATTCCAGTACCCGAGGGTAAATATTGTCATAATCGTAATCGTCGTCATGAGTCTCGTATGGTTCACTGGGAGTATATGGCGTAGTAACCTCATCATCTTTTGTTGGTGGTATTGGCTGCGGTTGCGGTTTCAATTCCGGGCGTGGCTCTAATTCTGGGCGTGGTCCCAATTCGGGCCGTGGTGCCAATTCTGGCTGCGGTTGTGGATCCGCCCTCAAAAGGATATCCAGCACTCTGTCCATAACTGACAGTACGTCTGACAGGTCAAAGTCTTCTTTTTTCTTGCCAAGTAAATGTTCAAGCTCCGGATAAATTCGGTTGAAGTACTCAATCAAATCCTCGTCAGACGATTTTTCTAACGACAGGAAGTAGAGTTTCCGGATCTCAGAGATAGTTTGCTTGGGGGGCTTTACCTTCGACTTCGGTTTAGTTTCCGGGACTGCCTTCTGGTGGCTTTTTCCTGGAACCTCCGGCTTGATATCTTTGAAACCGGGAGTCCCCTTTCCCATAATATCCTTAAGGTTGATTTTATTCGGTGCCTCATATTCTGTGGTGGGTGGCTCAATGTACACCTTGGGCCGATACCCTTTCTTGATCTTGGAGGATTCGGAAGGAGAGTGACGGAATTTCTGGCCCATGTCAAGCACGGCCTTCATATTTGATTTTCCTTCGGGTAGGCTGCCACTTAATAAAGGAACAGAGTCCATTTCCGGCAATGGTGCTGGATCTTTTGTCGTAGAGTCTGATTTAGGAGTAGCTTCTTCATTGGGCTCTGGATTTGGAAGGGCGGCACCTTTCGACTCTAATGGTTTTTGATAATTGGAAGTACCATCAGGGGAAATTGTAATGGCGGTGTTGGTGAGGTTTGCAGGCTGTGGGTCACTTTCCAAATCGGGCAATTCATAAGTAGCAGAATAATCTGACTGGTTCCTGAGTAAGAGGTTCAATCCCTTGGCCAAAAGGGAAGGGATCCGTTCGTCTTCGAAGTCCTCGTCATATTCCGAAATCTTTTTGGATTGGGTGCTATTCTTGGTTTCTGTTTCGGGAGCTGTGGTAGTGTTTTTGTTGTCGGTTTCGTCTGAAATGATGGTTTTGGAACCGCCATCAGTATCGCCTCTATCTTCTGGAGCTTTAAGTGCTTCATTGGAAGGTTCCAAGGAATCGTGAGGGGTCTGTTCAGAATAATCTTCAGTGTCAAGGGAGTCCCCAGCAACATGGGAATCATCAACAGCATCGGGTAGTTTGTGAGCAATATCAAGCGATTCTTCTGCAGTATCCTCTTGTTCTTCAACAGCATCTGAAGATTCTTCAACAGTGTCTGTATGATCGATGGCTGAATCCTCATCGTAAATTGCATCAGTGTCTATAAGCAGCGAGCCAGGAAATGTCCTCTCCGAAGGAAAGAAAGGCAAGATGTTGAACTCACCATCTGGCTCTGCATCCTGCTCAATGTTGGTTTGTCCCGAATCTTCTTCCACCAAGTCACTAGTAGTCAGATTCGGTACAATTTCAGGGGGCGCATCTACGGGAGATTCATCAGCTTCGTCCATGTCACCAAAAAATCCCCGTATTTTTTCAGCAGGTGGGGGTTTTTCTTCACCTACCTCCACAACTGTAGGTGCTTCCTTGGGTAAAAGCAACTGGCCGTCACCACTAAGCACTTGTCTGAACATGGCTAAATGGTCACGCAACTTTTCCTCAGAGGAAATTTCCTTTCGGACAGATGCAGCGGAAACCGATGGAAAGAGAACAGGCAACACAACAGGCAATAATGGGTAAATGTATCTCATGGTCAGAAAGAAGTTGGTTTTCTTCTGGGTGGGGGTTTTTGGGTAATGTGTTTTGGAAAAAGTTTTGGAAAGATATTTGGAGAAAGTTTTGGAAGAGTGTTGTTTCTTAGTCTCTAACGGTCTTTTTGTGGACTGGAAAGTATTTTGGGTGGTTCTTAGAGAAAAAGAGACTAATGAATAGAAGAGGGAAAAGTCGACTCTACTTCGACTAAATATAACGGTCTTTTTTGTCTCTGCTGTGTTTTTTTTTTTATATTTTCTTAAATTCTACGGCCAGTTCTCCCGAAAGAAAAAATAAAATAAAGATGAAAGAAAAAGGTGAATGAAGTGGTCGGTAGGTGCCTAGACCTGGTTGCAAACGGTGCTGCAGATGCAAAAAATGCGTGCAGTGAGGCAACAGACAATAAACATAATAAAACTCGGTGTGGAGAGAAAAATAATGTGAATGCAAGAATCGAATAATTTTTTTGTTATGCCGAATCTATTTTAAGAATCTACGGTAAGTTAGAAGATACGAAGGTAGATTTCCTGGGAATGTGAAACTTTTTGTATTGATTCTGAGAGTGTGGATTCATTGGTTAATGTGTGTACCTATGCGAGGGTTCTCTATGAGTATAATAGTGAGGTATATCAACCAGTAGATCCAGAAAATATGGTAGAAATATGGTAGAAAATATAGACCACGAAACCTTGAGGGCGTGTAAATTGAGTTTTGGGTGAAAACGATCTAGAACTTGAAATCCCCTTGGATGGTGCTTGCGGACCACAAAAAGTGATGGAATATGTCTACAGAATTAGAGTATGGTCGTCGCACTAAGTCATGGATACATCTGGGTTGATATCAGGTATGCTATACGTATCCTTGGCGGGGTTTTTTTAGTAACAAAAAACATTGTTCCAAAATAAATAACCTTAACTGATTGAAATTTATAATATGCTTTAGATATATGGAAATGGGTGTGACGATAGATGAATAAGTAGTATGATGAACCCACAAGATACAGGAAACAGGGGAATGAAGGTTCATTATTTTGGCTCTAGAAATATGAAACAAAATAGTTTTAGCAACGTGACATACTGTATTTTTGAGTAATTTTGGGATACTTCCCTGGAAAGGGCACCTTTTCATCATTTTCTGTTTCTTCCCAGATTTGCCTTCACCTAGTAGACTACCTAGGAGACAGAGGCTACCACCCAAGACCGTTTGAGATGGAGGAGAAACACACTACACGAGTCGAGACTCTGCAAGAGCTCAGAAAAAAATACTATACTTTAAGATCCAATTCTGGAAAGTATGCGGTGATCTCATCAACCAGAAAACGTGCGGTACTTATAGATTTGCTAACAACCGATTATTCAGACATGTTTCTACAACGCCCACCAGCGTGAAGTGTAACTTCATTTAAATTCAGTCTGTTTTGATTTATCACGAATAATCAAAAAAAAAGAAATGTCAACCGAAAAATTACGTGTTTTATTTAGATTACTATAGTAATACCAAGAACCCTCAAAGAACCGACTGACTGCGGAATCCAGAACAATATCGTCCGCACCAACTAGGAAAAAATCTCCCACAGACTACCACCACCGCTCCCTTAAAAATAACAAAACTACGCCAAAGGATATTTTCCCCAAATCTCAAAAGCAGAACAAATACCTGCTATTCACAAGTTGCCCTAGGAGCCACACTTCCCACCCACCACTGTTATCTATGACGTCACGTGATGCGATGCGCACCAACAAGCAAAAAGATCCCGGGCCCTAAAGCCACCGAAAAAGCAACTTCAATCACTTGTGCTGGCCAAAACATTCACTGATTTCAAAAGCTGGACTTTATTTTTGCATCTAATTTCTACAAGCCTCTCATTTCACTCAAAGCTTCTCCCGCAAGAAATGTCCTCGCCGCAAACACCCACGCGTGCATCTCCTAAAACAGGACACGCAGTGTCCACAGGTGGATCCAGTGCTAGATCCAGACGGAAAGTGTTGGATGAAATATACGAAGAAAACGACAAAACCTATGTCTTTTCCGGCACGGAATCAGTGTCTGAATCGGAGTCCGAATCTGACCTCGAAACAGAGGTAAAAGACGAGCTTGATGCTGATACTTTGCTTCGTAATGTCACTCTCGTTGATGACTCATGTATCGCACTCAAGGACGAGGAGAACCCCTTGGAGACTTCGTCAAACACCCAGAAAGAAGTCGAAAAACTTCAAACGGCCGCACACAAAGCTCAAGCTTTCTTGCTCAAACACGAAATCCCTCGGAAAGTGTTCCATTCCATGCAAGGTGTTGTGACGCTCTATCTCTATACGTGTGGCTTCCTGCAGTACCAGATCGCCTGGCCACTCTGGGCAATCTTTTTCTCCACGTCTCTTTTTGAACTTGTCCGGTTGAATGTGCCGGCTGTCAACAAGGCTGTTTTGCCATGGGTCAAGTATTTCATCCGTACGCGCGAAACAAACCTGTGCAACGGAATTGTCTTCTATTTGGCAGGTGTTTCGCTTGTTCTCACCTTCGCTCCTAAAGATATTGCTGTAACGTGTATTCTTCTCTTGAGCTGGGCAGACACTGCCGCTTCGACCATGGGCCGTGCCTACGGCAAATATACGCCACAAGTGGCCCCGGGAAAATCTCTTGCAGGCTCGTTGGCCAGCTTTTCTACCGGTGTTTTTGCATGCTACTTATTCTACGGCTACTTTGTGCCTGCGTATGGTGGCACCAGCCCTGGGCTCAATGCCTGGTCACCCCAAAGAAGCCATATTAATTTGCATGTTTATGCGCTAGCAACGGGACTTGTGGCGTCTGTGTCTGAGGCGATCGACATCGGTGGCATAGATGATAATTTCACTATTCCCGTGTTGAGCTCGATCTTCTTATCTGGTCTCGTGCGTGTTGTGCATGCGTGAGATGTTTGCTATTTATTTCTTCCACTGGACTTTTTTTGATGGTGCCAAGCCAGTACCGTCTTTAATACCTGTCATTTTTTGAGTGAGTGCTCTTTGTGATATTCCACCTCCTATATAGACCCACGCCCCTCGTTGTGGGCACCCACTCATGACTTATACACCTTAACTAGAATCATTACTGTCATAATTGTTATTAATATATTATAATCTCGTTTTATGTGCCCAGTTTGTAGTGAGTGGTTCTTGGAAATGGATAAGAAGAACTATGATGGAATGTGTGTCTAGCAGTACATAAATCTTGCCTACTGAAAATTATTTATCTGTCAACACCCTAAGTTTTTGCTTGTAGATGAATTTGATATAAGCTCTAGATAATTTACTTTGCTGGAATAGTATACATCTCCCAATTTCCTTTGGAAGGAATTCTAGAGCATTGTGGCCCTTTTAGCTATTATTGATGGTTGAGGGTTGCAAATGAATGCAAAGACTCAAAACAGTGTACTTATCGGATCTAGAATATATAGTGATAGTTGCGAACTCACTGATAGATACTTCGACTTTCTCTTGGCTACCAACAAAATGTAAAGTCACAGCGGTATTCCAAAAAACGGTCGGCGGTATTCCAAAAAACGGTCGGTCAGTGCAGGTTACAGAAGAAAAGATTCATAAACTTGTTTCGGACTGAGGATGGGCCAAGAGCACGCGTCTTGGAGAGGAGTAGGACATACAATTGAATATTCACTTCCACTTTTCCTTAAATAAAAGAAATAATTTCAAAAAAACTCCAATAAATTATGTTTAAATTAATGTGGCTCAATTCAGTAGCTCTAATGAACTTTGAATATCTGGACCCAGTGTTAGCCTTCATACTGTTCAACGGTCTGCGACCTAGACTATGAATACTTCAATCATGATATCAACATATAAACTTCTCTCAGAACAAATGGCAATGCAATCATAAACAAATCTACTGAATTATTCTCTTAAAAAATTTATGTCCAACAATACCACACCATTATCATGCTTCGTTCACAAATAGCCCAGCATAACCTTGCCCTGTGGATGTACACATTGAAAGCACCCCCATCTCTTTCCCTTGCGCACTTAACCCATTAATTAGTGTTGCTGCAAGTCTTGCACCAGTCGCACCCAAAGGATGCCCCAAAGCAATTGCTCCACCATAAGGATTAACTTTTTCCATATCAAGGACTAGTTCCCGAATGCAGTATAGTGCTTGTGATGCGAAAGCTTCGTTTATCTCGAAAATCCCAATATCTTTGGGGTTCAAATTGAACCGGTTCAAAAGCTGTGGTATTGCGACTGCTGGGCCAATGCCCATATACGCAGAGGGAACTCCAGCAACAGAAGAGCCTACAAAACGCGCAATAGGCTTATATCCATACTTGTCAGCATTTTCACGAGTGGTAAGAATCATGCAAGAAGCTCCATCCGAGATTTGGGAAGAGTTTCCTGCAGTTGTAGTTCCATCTTCAGCAAAAACTGGTTTCAACGACGCAAGTTTTTCGTAAGTAGACTTTCCACGGATCCCATCATCAGAAGATATTGATACTTCATTGAGGGAGTCATTTTCGTCGTTGGTTCTTGCCTTGACAGAAACAATTTCCCTGGAAAAATGGCCCGAGTCCATGGCTGCAAAAGCCTTTAGGTGGGAATCCAATGCAAACATGTCCTGGTCTTTTCTGGAGATACCAAATTCCCGTGCGACATTTTCACTGGTTATTCCCATAGGCATGAGAACAGCCTGTGCTTCATCACTGGCCGAATTCCTCAATGGCTCATAGATTCTTTTGGGGATTCCCCGTGTGGAGAAATAGTCATGGGTCATCGACTCCACTCCTGCAGCAACAGTAAAAATATTCTCGCCAGTTGTTAAAGTGCTTGCCGAGTACGAAATGGCCTGTGCTGAAGATGCGCATTGCCTATTGACCGTATTAATGGTTGTTTTCACAGGAAAACCCAAGGATTTTACTGCCAAAGCAGACGCCTTTTGGCCACCTAGAGCCTGGCACACTGTCCCTACCAAAACATCATCAATGAGATTCTTGTTGACGCCCGATTTCTGGAATGTTCCTTCAATTACTTGTTGAAGAAGTTCCTCGGGGTATAATTTCGCGAGGCCACCTTTAATGGCCTTGGTGATGGGAGTTCTCTGGGCTGCAAGAATCACAATATCAGAAGCAGATTTCTTGAGGAGCGACTTCATGATACTTTTGGGTGGCGGCTATTTCTTTGTCTACATTAAAAAGAGATAGCTGTCATTTGGGCGAATTTTTCTCGTGGTCATATATATTTTCATCGGACTAATACTTATCCGGTTGGTTTCCAGGGTTAGTTTCTAGGGCTGGAAAATCAAATACCCTGCTGCAAACATGCATACTAGGCTGGGGAAAGTGCGATCTGGTACAGGTCTCGGACACACGAGGACTTCCCCGAAGCGGCCTGTGCAGTACACCACACTGCGGAACACTTAAGTTCCGAAGTGCCGGGTGATTGCAGTTTGGGAGATTTTCAGTTTGGGGAACGGGCCCTGACATGACACAATTTGAGTTTCACTGTATGTAGTTTTGTTTTTCTTGGTGCAGGCATCTCAACACGGAAGACAGCGATGGACACGTAGTTTCTAACCGTAGGCTGATCTGTGACGGGAATGGGGCTGTGTAAGGATTCTCAAAAGGGCAAAACCGCACCGGCAAATTCCGTCTGGACATGGGGCCTAAAACCACTTGACTACGTAAACACCAACAATGGTAATTACAGGGAACATCGCTAGCTCTGGTGGAAAGTAAATCTGGAAAAAAGGATGAGTTTTCATTTGTTAAATTATTTGGATCTCCCCAAACCTTGTAAAACCGCAATAGTACTGTACACCTTCCATTAAATTATTGCAAATCTTATCTGGGTCAGAGGCAAGGCCGTCGCAGTGCACGGCACGAAAATATGTTCCGCCCTAATTGCGCTTACGTAAGCGCAGTTCAAGTCATGTGCATATTTACTTGTGAATGAATGGTTGCTGCCCCTGACTGGGGCATCAGGGCTGACTAGGCACAAAAATATTAGGCCCGAACAGCGATCGTAAAAGTGTTTGGTGGCTGTGCAAAAGCTTCATGGTGTGGTTCTGACTGGTGGCCATATGGCATGTCAGTGGGGACACGGCACCAGCCTCTATCAGCCATGCGACGGGACACACATGTAAAAATAAGTAATCATAGTTCTATATACTTTCCCAAAGCGGAAATCATATTATGTAAAGATGATAACAAAGACGGATCCCACCAAAAAACCGCCAACAAATTACCAACACAACATCAAGTAAAAAAACCAAAACATGGCCTACTTGATATATCACCATGCCACCCATTTCTCTCTGGTGCGCACCGTCGACCCATTCCCCCACGTCCTCCACGCCCAGTGCCCTGGGGCCTGAACAAACCTTAATAGACCACATCCGCATACTTTCAACCACTGCATTCCAAAAATACCAGTCATTTTAGCCGGAAACTTTCCCACCATTTCCGTCCACATTTTTATTTCATTTCAAAGTCTCTTCTATCATTTGAATGTAAATCCCCCAATCATTTTATTGTATTTTATTTTATTTTATTTTATTTCGAACATACTTCCATCCGCTTACATTACAC
>JAJMIV010000067.1:0-36416 GCA_030563445.1 Metschnikowia gruessii
AGAATACACTTGATGGTGGGTGGTAGAGAAATCTGAGGGTTCACGAAGGAGTAGGAGAATTTTTTTACTTGATTTTCATGAAGCTATTACACCTGTTTCTTCCTTGCTGAGGTTCTTTACAAACTACAAAAACAGGGAGATTATTAACTAAGCGCGGTCTTTCATCTTGAGTGGAACGCGAGGTAAATTTATAAACGGGAACATCTACGGAATTGAAATTGGATTAATAGATTTGATAAGAGGATTGATAAATTCTTAAGAAGATCAGCATAAATTTGGATAGATAAAGGCCAAATTGAATGATTACTTGACCATGTGTTATGTGCGGGGCGTCAAAAGAAGTGAAGTCGTATCCATGAGAGCATGTCTGCTTTACACCGAAGTGCTCATTAAAGATCTGGATACGATGGCTGACTTAGCTAAGTAAAAAAATATTAATGAAATTGGCACTATAAAATCCACAATATAGCTATTTGAGACACTAGGTTGTATTTGTTGGTAATTTTGTACGGAATGCCGAATCCGCGCACCATTCTTACGCTGTTTTATCCTGACTGTGGAATAGTTTTATAAGTACGGTTAGTTTCTTTTTTAAAATCTTTTTAAACCTATATTAAACAACCTATAATGAAAACATCTCACATGTATAAATAAAAAAAACCTTTACTTCTTCTTCTCTCTAGTTCCCTTTGGAACTCTAGCGAGCCAGTAGAAGAATACTGTCAAAATCATGTTGATAGCAATGAATGAGATGAAAATACCCCAGTTTCTCCACCTCTCCGAGTAAATCGCATTGACACTGTACAAAAATGTGTCAGTTGCAGAGATTTGGCAAAAGTTGCAACCTGAAGTGGCATCAGGGTTGGTAACATATCCACCAGCAACTTTGATGTAGCTTGACATATATTCACCACATGTTTGTCCTTGGAAAGGATCAAAGGAAACCAACTCTCTAGCTTTACACTGGACAACGTTATGAGCCAATCCAGTACTCAACATGGCTTGGATCAAGTACGTAAAAGGATTACATCTGTACATGAAAATCCAAAAGCCAGGCAAGACATTTGGACCTGCCAAAACACCACAGAAGTTCAAACACATAATGAACATAAGATTTGCCAAGTTGGCAGCATTTTCTGCCAATTCATTGAATGATCCGACAAGTTGACCCAAGGTGGAGCAGTAGATGTAGAACGAGATGATGAGGAGATACATCAAACCTCCACGTTCATGGACAGAATCAGTTGGAACAGCGTTTTCGTACAAACCAAGAGGATAGTACCAACAGAAGAAAGCGATAGTTCCAATAACAACTTGGAACGGAATTTCAACGGTGATCTGTGCGGTGATGAACGCAGCCCAACTGAAAGTTCTGGAAGGCGCCTCCCTGACTTCATAAACTTCTCTTTGTTTCACGTAGTATGGCAACATCTGCTGAATCAAGGTGTTCAAAGGCATGAAAAACATAAAGATGGAGAACATTTGATTCTGCAAACCCTGGATGGAAGTTCCTGCTTTGAAAAAGGAGAAACCATTGAACAACGAAGAGGAAGCAACCAAGAAGATTTTTGAGTAGATGTAGCCCGGCAGTCTCCAATATTGCTGGAGTGCTCTCCTTGTGACAAATAAGTACTGGAACAAAAATGAAGCAGCATACGAAGCCTCGTCACCAGGGGTGGTATCAGCTGGAAGTTTCTGAAGCTCAGTTTCCATGTACGCCAACTCTTTGTGAACAGCAGCGTATTCTTCCGAGTTTCTCCAAACTTCAAAGTAGTCCTGAGTAGCATGGGAGCCTGGAGCAGCACCAACAACCTCCAACATCCATTCAGCAGGATTGGCATCCTTTGGACAAGGATGGGCGCCATTTCTTTCGAAGTAGTCAATCAAAGTTTGAGAGTTTTTTCCCAAATCACCAAAGTAAGCAGTTCTTCCACCCTTTTGCAAAAACAACAAACGGTCAAACTCTTGCATCAAAATAGCAGATGGTTGATGGATGGTACACAAAATAGCTTGGCCGTGATCAGCCAATTTTCTCATCAACTTACAGATAGACCAAGCTGTCTGAGAGTCCAAACCAGAAGTAGGTTCATCCAAGAAAAGAAGTAACTTAGGCTTGGCAACCAACTCAACTGCAATCGTCAATCTCTTACGTTGTTCGACATTCAAACCTTCACCAGCGACACCAATCAATGCATCAGCATAAATGTTCATGTCCAAAAGATCAATGACGTAATCAACATACTCGTCCTTTTCTTTCTTGGAAACATGCTTTGGTTGTCTTAAATAAGCAGAAAAAGTCAAGGCTTCACGAACTGTAGACGTTGGCAAATGAATATCCTGTTGCTGAACATAACCAATAGTTCTTTGGAAAGAAGCATCCAATGGTTTACCATCAACCATTCTGGTACCGTCTGTGACCACACCAGTGGTAAGACGCTCAGACAAACAGTTCAACAACGTAGTTTTACCAGCACCAGAAGCACCCATCAAAGCAGTAACCTGTCCAGGCTTGACCCATCCATCAATTTGATTCAAGATGACCCTGTCTTCTGACTTGATCTTCACACTATACGTCAAGCTCTTCCAATGGAAAATCTTCTTCTGTGGGGTTCCTTTTTCGCTCGAAGAGGAGTCAGATCTCTCTTTATAGTTGTCAAGTGTCTCACTAAGATCAAGCTTTTCGTTTGAAAGATTGTTCTCAATGTCATTAGCAGATGCTTCTCTTGCTTTTGCCTCCTTCTTGACTTTCTTCAAAGAACCACGCAAGTACAACACGAGCTCACCTTTTTGCATGGCACCCTTGTTGAATTCAGTCAAACCAATGTAAACGAATAAGAAGAAAATGATGTAAGCAATAATGATACCGACGTTTCTCCACTTGTGAGAGTCGTAGTACTCAAAAGAAACAGCCAAAAACCGACTTCCTTGCACAATAGAATCACCTGCAATAGATCCAGCTGCACTGCAGACATTGTTTACCGAGGTAGCGCTGTCGTAGCCCGGACCGGCTGGGATATATTGACTGCATGTGAATTCACGGTTGGCAAACTCATTTACCATCAAAGACTCAAAAATGTAAGACACAGGATTGATGTATTGAATCCATCTTGACCATCCCAACATACTTGGTGTAGGAATGACAAAACCAGTGAAGATCACCATTGCCAACAAAATAACAGTGGCGGGTGTCATGGCTCCAGCCAACGAAGTAGAAACAGCACCCAATGATCTGAAGATATGCGACATTGCTAACGTACAGAGACCACAGCACAACCAGTAGAAAAAGAACCTGCCGGGCTCTCTCCTAAAATGGACCATGAAGTAGAAAGCAAAGTTGAAAATTGTAGACATGGCAAGCTTGGTAGGCAACTCAGAAATGATAGAGGCCAAGGCATCTGCCGATGGTCTGTACAAGGCGAACTTCTTGTGTTTCTCCACAATAGGACGGCCCTCGAACAAAGACATAATTTCCAACAAAGATGCAAAGGCATTAAACAAAACAGCAAAAAACATTGCAGCACCACGATAGTAAAATTTACCAGTGGTGGACAGAAGGTTGTAAAACACAGACGACAAGACCAAACCCATGACACCCTGTCCAAAGATAGAAAATATGGTGATGGATGGATCACCCTTAATTCTCAAGAAATTTCTGCCAATAATGTACTTCACTTGCATACCAAAAGAAACAGTGTATGGTGAGCGGCTTGGAGAATGTTTGGCTTGTCTTGCGACATGAGAGTTGTGGTACTCTTCACGGACGTTTCCAGATTCCACCTCCTTGAAATAATCGTCAATCTTGGAAGTTAAATCAGCGTACTCAGGAGAATTGCGCCAGTACTCGGAGAATTCAACAGCAGTTCTTGGAACCTTATTTTCAAAACCTGGACGGATGACTCTCTCCTCTGGGTTAGTCAAGGATGTCAAGAAATCAGCGGTGGTTTGACGCTGGGGACACTCGAAACCCATGTCGATAAAGAATTCCTTGGCCTTGTTAGCCCTACCGAAATAAATCTGATAGCCCTCGTAAAGGACAATGGTGTTGTCGAACAAATCATAGGCATCCTGAGAACATTGGTAGATAGCAATCAAAGGAGTGGCATCCAAAATTGCGGCAGATGTCTTCAAAGCACGGATAAATTCGAGAGCGGTTGCAGCATCCAAACCTCTGGTGGCATTATCCCAACATTGGATATTGGCACCAGACAAGGAGGCCTCAGCAATCGACACACGCTTTCTTTCACCACCAGAAACACCACGAACAAAGTCGTTACCAACGTTAGTGTTACGAGTGTGAGACAATCCGTAAGTAGCCATGTACACAGAGGCCATGTGCTTGGCGTATTCTTCTCTTGTAACAGGCCCTCTGTTTTGGGGAGTTCTCATACGAGCAGCAAATTCAAGGGTATCACCAACAGACAATTGAGGGAAATGGACATCGGACTCCGCAGAGTAAATGACATCACCACGGTAATTGTTTTCGATTTCTTTTGGCGAAAGACCGTCGTAAGTGATCTTAGATTCTTTGCCAATGTTGAAACCATATGTATGTGAAGAGATTGTTTTTAACAAAGTCGAACATCCAGAACCAGGACGACCCAAAACAACAGTGAGTTCACCTGGCTTGAAATAACCATCCATGGTTTTCAAAATGTCGAAGTAGCGGTCGCTGTTTTTGTTGAGGAAGGAAAGTTGATCGGTAGCAATCTTGAAGAGAGCATTCGTCACAGTAGGCTGATAGTCGGACCCAGCAGCAATACCGTAAGCTCTCAAATCTCTGTAAGCAAGTCCCAACTTGGATGGTTTGTAGTAGTCAGGGTCAGATTCGAATAATTTGCGCATGTTTTTCACCCAAAACTTGGAGTCAAAGTTCTCGCTGTTAGGATCCAAGGCTTCTTCGACGTCGACATATGGAGCAACACCAGGAACTTCAGACATATGGGTGAGATATTTCAACAAATCGGCAGATGACTTGGTACCGACACTGTCGGCATGTGAGTAAGTTCTGGCCAATTGGCGGATCTCACCTTCAGTGTGAGCATCAAAACCACGATATTCATTGAGAGAAGTTTCTTCGTCGTGACGCTCCAAGGAATCAGGTACGGGTTCCGGCCCGGTATAATCACTTTCGGCACTGACAAACTTGTCACCGTCTAAGTTGGTGACACTATCTTGCCGAGGATTCGTGGCAGACATGTCAATTGAAAAGTATAGAAGAGGAATAATTTATAAAGAGAAAAAAAGGAAGTTTAAATTGACTGCGAAATTGGGTCCTTCTTATGGTGATGGGCATTGCGCCCAGTATGCAAAGTCTGCGATTATTAGAAGCTCCGCATGCTGTCGTATCATGCGTCTCTCTGATTAGAAAGCTGGGCAAAAAGCAAAACAACGAAAAAAAAAAATCGGGAGCTCGTATCGCAAGCCGGATGCGAGGTTGCGAATTTTGGCTTGTGACTGTGCCTTTTACATACTGACTTTACCAGTTCCCTTTTCCATATATCGAATATTAAATTGATATAATGATATCACAGCTCTTGATTCAGAAGAGATTTTTGGTACCAAAAAATTATCTGGCTTTTGCCACAAAAACAAGTACGTGGCAGAGCCGGAAGTAGAAAATAACCTTTTTTCCGTTTCCGCCTGCATACTTCGATACTCGACGGCGAACTGTTTTCATTTTCTCACTTTCTGTGGTCGTAAAGTCCGGCATATTACACGGGAAGCCGGGTCTTTTAGGTGCCACCTCTTCCGACGGGCCAACTCAGCCGTTCTGGGGATTGCTGCGAGCGTACGCGGAGGGTCCCTGATAACCTTTTTTGCACGAGATTACACACTTACTGTGACTATTTTTGACACTGGTGGGGGGCCGTTGCATACCTTGATATTTTATTTGAGAAATTATTACGGTAGAAACTTGCTCCTTCAGAAGAACACTCAGATATTTGATTCGATTTCACTTAACTACTTATTTTGATTCAATGTAGTAATACAGTTGTAGCGGGGTTTTGGTTGATTCCTTAATTGTAACTGATGTCATGAAACATTATGCTTACTCATCATCAGCAACGTTCCGAACAACCATAGCCTCCTTTTGAGGAAAAAGTGCACTTTTGAGTTGGTTGTAGGGCCAATATTCTTGGGGTGGAGTGGTTCTCGGAAGAAGAAAAGTTCCGGGGTGTGGCCTACACATGTACCCCCCGAACGGAGGCTACGGGTGAATATCCAAATCCGTCACATCTCCGCGGGTTCTTCGCGCGAACAGACTGGGCCTATTGTGCAGCCCCGCTTGCCGCAGACAGTACAGTAGTTACCAAAACAAACGCGAGGCGGGGAAAGTCGCACCACGACCGTACAACAAACTTGAGATTGCACGTGACCATGCACGTGACCATATCAAAACAAAGGTGTCTCGTTATTGATTCAAAGCACTAGGCTCACTGAATCAAACATCACAAACCGCAAAAGACTATCCAGATTCCACCAACCAACATGGTTTTTGAAGAATCGAAAATTCTTGGTTTTGTCCAGAGCATAGCTAATGTACTGGATGATACGCCGTTGATATGTGCCAACTGGTCAGAGAGCGGAAGGCATCTTGCGGCATCGTTCATCACGTCTCTCCAGCCCGATGCTCTTTACGTGACCGTGCAAGGCAAATCGATTCAAATCGTCTCTGACTTAACACATACACCATGTGATTTTGATTTATTGATAGTTATGATCAAACAGGCCGGTGTCCTTAAGGAGAATATTCCCCTTATTTCCCAGATCCACGTGATAAATATCCCTGGTGCTGCTAAATCCTCATATCAGGATGAAGAGTCAGTATCGAAGGGAGAATTCATTTCAAGCGATACTTCAACCGAAGTAACTGCTAGTGATACCCAAAAAGATTCGTATGGTCAGATCATGAATCTTGTTTCCTTGGCGATCACCCCCTATTTTGATTTTGTTGCACAAAATGAGGCCACTGACACATCGTCCGCGTCTCTCTCCGTTGCAAAAAAGAAGTTCAACGAGTTGTCTCTTTCTTTGAGACATCTCCAGCATCGCATACAGGTACCCGAACTTCTTAATTCCGTCCCTCCGCATATCAGACTGATATTATCCAACCCGGAATCTCCTCACGACCCGGCTATTGCGACAAATTCAGAACTCTTGAATGACCTCACTAAGATAGTCAATTCTTGGATTCAGCAGATCCAGGCTGTCTCCAACATGTCCAAGTCGGTGTCTGAGGGAAACTCTATCCAAGATGAAGTCCATTTTTGGTCTGCATTGGAGGCTACACTCATCTCACTCCGTGAACAAACACTTCAACCGGATGTGCAATGTGCGATCGAGATTCTTAATTCTGCAAAGAGATTCCAGGTCACTCTTGCTTTTCAAAACAATCTTGGAATTTCTGAACTGTTGGAGGAAACCAGGTCTTATAACGACCTCTTGAAAGATCTTCCAATAGCAGAGCTCACAGTCACCATTGATAACATAAAAGAGGGTCCAAAGAGTATCGAAAACTTAGAATCCACCATTGTGATTTTATTCAGCCAGTTGAAAAAGTGGAAGGGACTGAATTCTTTGCCCTTGACGAGAATGATCTCCCTAGTCGAACTCTTGCTCGAAGAAATTGCCAAAAAAGTGTCTCGCTTATTGGTATCGTTGGATTTAGTTGGAATCATGTACACAAAGTTCTCTGCCATTTGCTCTGAGCCTATTCACCGACTTTTTCAGACTATCGAAAGTAATGTCAAATTTATGGTGAACGTCATTAGAGAGCTCATGAGAAAAAGACAAGAAAAATTCATGGTTATTAAAATCGAAACGCCCCACTTGACATTGATCAGAGAAAGAGTGGAAAATTTAAGGACGTTGAGAAAAAAGCACGAGGAACTTCTTCAGGCCTTAACATGTTTGGAAGGGGCCGATGGTCAGATCCAACACATCACTATGGCTTATAGCAAGCAAATTGCTCCATCGAGTCCGTTCGATTTTTCAAAACAGGGAACATCCTTGTGGGAGACTAATCAGCAATTGTACACGGATGCTTTCACCAAAGTCCTGGAAAATACGAGCGTGATAATCAACAGAAAATTTGAACAAAGTGAATCCTTCAGCGAATACCTATGTTTGTTTGATAAGCTCCTGGGGAACACAACGACAAACTCTTCAGCTTTTATTCTTCTGTTCATCGAAGATAGACACAAGCTTAATATATTGGATGTTGCATCCTCAGATATCGATGATTTACTCAGTCTTTCATATTCGATGATTGACGAACTCTCAAAAAATCAGAAAGAGGAGTCTGTTTACCCCTCACTTTTATGGGAATTATCTTTCAAAGCTAAAGCGGATTTTTATCTTGATAATCTTAGAAAGCTTTTGGGAGAGAGCTGGAATGGCTACTCAGTTGGCTCAAAAATACAATCCAAGCTTGATTCCTATTTTCAGAAGGCCAATATAGATGGTATCCTACACAAATGGGTCGAAAATGCCATTTCGCTTTCCAAAAACACCCATAACACAGGTAACGTGCTTGAAATTAGTGTTCCGGCTGATAATAATCCCGCAAAACTAATTATCAATGCTAACACTGATATAAATTTCTTGATACAGCAAGCGGAAAATCTTTTGAATTTGGGCTTTGAAGTACCCTCCACATTACGCGTACAGCTTGATCGTCAAAAATCGATTCAGCCAATCATTTACACCCTTCACGAGCATACGAGTCTTCTAGAAGACATTATCCTAAGTGTTTGCAACGAAAGTGACCATGGGGTCAAATTTGGATTTCTTGTCGAGGAGCAAAAGTGCATGATCTTCGCTCTATTGAAGGCCATTCTGAGAGTATCTTGGCCTCTGATTATGCTGGAGGTTAATCTTCAAGAAAGCGACGATGCTTTCCTGGAAGCTATACGGATGGAGAACTCAGGCTTGAAACAAATCAGTCTTCTTCAAGAGAACGTTCACAAACTTCATTCTCAGATGAATGTCATCCATAGCGTTCATGACAGATTGTACAACATTCATGTACCTCTGCTAGTATCTTGCGAATATAATGTTGAAGCTGTGGCTAAAGTGACATCAAAAATACAGGAGGATGTGAACACAATAATCAGAGCAGACTTCTGCAATTTGGACAACTTCTTGGCCATTATAAATCAAGATATTGCAAAAGTGGTCACCGAGAAGTGTCAAAGAGAGCTTCTTTCTCTATCAAGCCTCATTTCTGGAAGGTCTGCCACCGACAAAGATCTTGAAAAGCTTGCTCCTCGCACACACACAATCTTGTTTGAAAATGGTTCGTTTCTGGTAATGCCACCCCTTGAAAGTTCAAAGCTGACTTGGATTGAATGTGTGAACCGTACTTTAAAGCTCACGGAAAGCTTGGTTTTAATATCTGCAAGTGGTGGAAATGAATTCTCTTTGCCTGAGGATTCTGGCTTTTTGCTGTCTGCAATAATGGAAGTAATGTCATCTGTCGATAACACTTACATGGCTGCTTGCGAGTACTTTCTGAAATGGCTTTCTTTGCAAAAGATTTTCTCGGAAGAAGCTCAGTTAGAAGAGATTCTCTTCCTGTGTGATATGCTGCCTGAAACTTGTTTAAGCAGCGTGGAAGAAATCCTTAAATTGAAGCAAATTTTTCGAAACCAAGATAGTATTTACAGGATCAATGAAGTTATGACAATCTCGTTTCTGGGTATTGAGTCTCTCGTGTCAAAGAAATTTACAAATGTCCAGAAGAATTTATTGGAGATTCTTGTACAGCGACTGCAACAGATCAGTAAAACCTGTTCTGATAATTTGATGGCAGCTCAAAGATCACTCCTCATCGACTTGAATTTCGAAGGGACAGAGCTTTCAGTATTAGCTTCAGTCGGTGAGGTTTACTCCATCAAAACGAAACTACTTCAATGGGGCGAACTTATTAAATCCCTTGCTCGTTGTCAGCTGTACTTATACAGACAAAACGTAGCTGCAACAACAAATTGGATTTATGTGGAGCAACTTGAGGGCCAGATTTCAAACGTACAAAGTTTACTTTCTAAAAGTCTCGAAAGTATCTCATCGAACTTTGACTCATTGACTTTGAAACTTCGATCACAGTGGTTTGGTGTTGAAAATTCTTCGAGAATCCTAGGCGAAGATTGGAGAGAAAATAAGCCAATTTCCGCTGCTTTGGAGCCTCCATCTGCTTTGGCGGTGATCGCGAAATATAAGTCAAAAGCCAAAGGTCTTCATGCTCAAACCAAATCCTTACTAGAAATTGCAGACTCGATGGAGATTCATTTAGAAGCGAAAGAATCCTTAGAGCTTCTAGAGCATGACATCGAGGAACTCAAAACTGTTTGGACTACTATTCAAGATTTGTGGGATGCTTTAGAGGTGATTAAGAGACAAAGATGGAGCGAGGTCCATGTCAGGGGTATCAAACACGAGCTTGAAACCATAATTTCCCAAAGCAATGATTGCCCAATTTCAGTACGTCAATATTCGGCTTTCAGCTCTCTACAAAGTGCGATCAAGGAGTGCCTCAGAAAGATCCCCTTTTTATCTGAGTTGAAAAGCGATGCCATGAAGGAACGGCATTGGGAACAGATTTTTACATTGGTGGGATTGAAGCACCAACTGACTGAACCGATTCTTGTTCGAGATGTTTTGGAGATCAATTTCCAAATGAATGAAGCTGTTATCCGTAATATTCTAGAGAAGGCAAACGGTGAGCAATTAGTTCAAGAAAGTCTTGAGGCAATCAGAGAAGAATGGGCAAGTATCACTTTCGAGACATTCAGTCATGCTGGGAAATGCCGGTTGATCAAAAATTGGAGTGTTCTATTTGATCAGTGTGCCACAAACCTTGGAACTCTTGCAAGTATTAAACATTCCATGTTTCACGGCGAATTCGAAAGAGAAAGAGATGAGCTTGAGAGTAAGTTGAATGACCTCACTAATCTTTTAAATACTTGGATTGAAGTACAAAGGCAGTGGGTCTATTTGGATGGAGTTTTTGGATCCAATAGCGAGATTAAAGCTTCGCTTCCCCTTGAGTCTTCTCGTTTTGGGAATATATCCTTCGAGTATCTATCCTTACTTAAGCGGGTCAGCACTTTTAACCTCGTTATTGATATTGTTTCAATTAAGGGTCTCCCCAAAACGATGAAGAAGTTATCTGACTCTTTAACAAGAACCGTAAGGGGGTTGACTGACTTCCTTGACAAACAAAGAGATCGATTTTCAAGATTTTTCTTTATTGGAAACGAGGACCTATTGGAGCTTTTAGGAAGCGATAACAACGAGTCGCAGATCAATAAGCACATAAAGAGAATGTTTCCAGGAATAGCGTCGCTCTCTTTAGATAGAGAGACCTCACAAATTTTGGGATTCGCAAGTCCGCAAGGGGAGTTGATTGAGCTTGATACCCCAGTTTCTTTGATCAAAAACCGGTCTTTGTCTCAATGGTTGAGTGTTCTTGAAACAGAGATTAAACTTACAATTTCCACTAGCATTTGCCAAGCGGTCAAAGAAGTCAACGAAATGTGCCTGGTCGGTAGCGCATTGTGTGAAGAGTCACTCGAATTGGCTATCAAAAAGATCCCACACCAGGTACTAATTGTGGCATTTCAGGTTCATTTCACATCAAAGGCCCAAAGCGCGATTGAAGCCGGAAATTTTGATGAAATTGCTGCATTCTATTCGTCCTTGATGTCGAAGTTAACCAATTTGGCTTCTGTTTCAGATGAAACAATTTTCTTGAGCAAAGTAAGGTGCCTCATAATCGAGAGTTTACATCATCGCGAAGTGGTTGAAAATTTGGTTAATGCAGATTCATCTCAGAGAATATCAATCTGGAATTCAGAGCAGTTGTTTTATTGCCAGCCCGCCGAGGAAGATCCACTAAAGAGAATTTTTATCAAACAAGGTCGGTTCGAATTTTCTTATGGTTTTGAATACTTGGGGGTCATGGAGCGTTTGGCTATCACGCCTCTTGTCAACAAATGTTTCTTAGCAATGACACAGGCTTTGGCTCAGAAACTAGGAGGATCCCCGTTTGGCCCAGCTGGAACAGGAAAAACCGAATGCGTGAAGGCCCTTGGTCAGAATCTAGGACGAATGGTGTTGGTATTCTGCTGTGACGAGTCCTTTGATTTCCAATCAATGGGTAGAATCTTATTGGGTATATGCAAAGTCGGTTGTTGGGGGTGCTTCGATGAGTTCAACAGACTTGAGCAAAAGATTTTGAGTTCTCTCTCCACTCAGATTGAACGCATAGAAACCGCTTTACAAGTGTCGGAGACAGTTACTGTCTCTGACAAGGTAATCTCCGTCAACCAAGAAACTGGTATTTTTGTCACAATGAATCCAGATTATGTGGGTAGAAACGAATTACCAGAGAACTTGAAAAAGCTATTCCGTGGCTTCGCAATGAACCAACCAGACAAAGAGAGAATCGCAGAAGTTATATTGACATCACATGGCTTCACACATTCCAAAGAGTTGTCCAATCTCTTAATCCCATTCTTTCTCCGTCTTCAGACAGATATGAGTCCCCAATCTCACTATGATTTTGGATTGAGGGCATTGAAGAGCATATTGAATAAGGCTGGGGACATACGGAAAGCAAAGACAGTTAAATCTGAAAGCTTGGATTTGTACTCTTTTGAAGTCGCCATTCTTCTGAAAGCATTGACCGAAACAATAGGTCCAAAGCTTGTTAAAGAGGATGAAAATGTGTTTGATGTGATACTCAATGAATTCAACTTTGCCGTGAACTATGAACTGGAAGATGATAACAAGTTTTTACTCGAGCTCAACAAGTATGCGACTTCCAACGGCTTTGAAGCAACCCCCGAGTTTTCTCGTAAGGCCCTTCAAGTTTACCAAATTCAACAATCACATCATGGATTTATGCTTGTGGGACTTTCGGGAACTGGCAAATCTACTGTCATGGATCTGGTGCTCAATACCTTATGTGCAATTGAAGGGGAACCCTTTCAGAAATATACCATTGACAGTAAAGTGTTGACCAAAGAGAATCTTTATGGTACTCTAGACCCCGTTACACGAGATTGGACAGATGGACTACTCACGAGGATTATCAGAGGCGTTTCTGCGAATTTGAAGGGCGAATTGGACCGGCGAACCTGGGTTGTTTTCGATGGAGATATTGACCCTGATTGGGCTGAAAACCTTAACAGTTTACTTGACGATAATAAGCTTTTGACTCTTCCTAATGGTGAAAGGCTTGAATTACCTCCCAACGTGAGGATTTTGTTTGAGGTCCTGAATCTTGATTACGCTACGCCTGCTACCGTGAGTAGATGTGCAATGATTTGGTTTGATACCTCGCTTGTTACTCTTGGATCTCTTTGGAAACAACATATTCATCATCTTACGCAGTCAATCGATGAAATTTCTGAGCTGGAAAATTGGGTACAGACTACAAAGAAGCAAAACTTAGTGAATGAGATCGCCGAGAATCTCAAAAACCTCTGCTTGGAGCCCTTCATAAAAGAAATATTTGAGTTCTCTTCCAAGCTTTCTCATATCATGGAAATGGGTGCGCATCGCGTGTTAACTGCGCTTTTCGTATACTTGAGAACCCACATCTCTGATTTATTCACTCATCTCAGCTCTGAGTCAACGATTGAGAACCTCGAAATCTTTGTGTCCAAGGCACTTGTTTTGTCTTGTGTTTGGGCATTTTCTGGAGATTGTACCTTTGGGGATAAAGAGAAATTGAGGGAATTCATTGAAAATTCTGAGCCCTTCACTAACTTGGATATTCCTACCAATGTTTCACAATGCAAGATATCGTATCCAAGTTTCGAATGGGATACATGGTCAAGATTTGTTGAACTTATCGATCTCGAGCCACATCAAGTATTGGACCCAGGAACAATCGTCCCTACTGTGGACACTGTGATGCACGAGTCTTTAATTCATGGTATCATTAACAAGCATTCTCCATTAATTCTTTGTGGACCTCCAGGCTCGGGTAAGACAATGACCTTCCTTAAGGCTCTCAGAAGCTCATCCAATCTTGAATTAATATCATTGAATTTTTCAAAAGATACAACTCCCGAAGCTCTTCTCAGTACCTTGGAACAGCATTGTGAATATAAAATCACCAACCAAGGCTTAGAATTGAGCCCTAAAGTTGATGGTAAGTGGGCAGTTGTGTTTTGTGATGAGATAAATTTACCTGCAGTGGACAAATTCGGAACCCAGCGTGTGATTTTCTTCATGCGGCAGTTGGTAGAGCGCTCAGGTTTTTGGAGACCAAGTGATCTTTCTTGGGTCACTTTGCGCAATATTCAGTTCGTTGGTGCATGTAACGATCCTAATGATCCAGGCAGAAACAAATTAACGGAGCGGTTTATGCGCCATGTCACCTTGGTGATGGTTGACTACCCTGGACCACAAGCCCTTAGGCAAATTTATACAACTTTCAACCAGGCTTCTTTGAAGTGTGCGCCAAGTATCAGACCATTCTCCGATGCCCTCACGAACTCAATGATTGATGTATATGAGGAAACCAGATCGTTTTTGACTGCAGAAAAACAGAGTCATTACATCTATTCTCCCAGAGAGTTAACAAGGTGGTGTCGAGGAATACTAGAAACACTTATGAGTGTATCGTACTCGAGTCTTTCCGAACTTATTCGCCTCTGGTTTCATGAAGGGTTGAGACTTTTCTATGATAGACTTGTTGCAAACGAGGAAAGGGTTTGGTGCAGAGACTTGTTTTGGAATATTGCCGCAAAACACTTTCCAAACCTGAATTTGGAGACTACCCTAAAGGGTCCAGTGCTTTATTCTACTTGGCTCACAGGCCAATATGAATCCGTATCCGAGGATGCTTTAGCTGTATTTGTCCGGGAAAGGTTGAGAGTCTTCAGTGAGGAAGAAATGGAGTACAATTTGATCTTGTTTGAAGATTTATTGGACCACGCACTTAGGATTGACAGAGTTTTAAGGCAACACCAGGGCCATATGATTTTAGTGGGCCCAAGCACCAGTGGAAAGACCTGTTTGACGAAGTTCGTAACTTGGATGAACGGAATGAAACTCATACAGTTGAAAGTTCACTCAGATTTTTCGATTTCCGAATTTGAAAGCTCTCTCCGCGAAGTATTGACATGCTGTGCAAGAGGCGAGCAGATTTGTTATTTGATTGACGAGTCCAGCATACTAGATGCGTCCTTCATTGAACGAATGAATTCTTTATTGGCTAACTCTGAAATCCCCGGATTATTCGAAGGCGAGGACTTGGAGAATTTGATTAAATTGTGTGCTTCTGAGGCTTCTGCTCGTGGCCTTATATTGGATACTGCTGACGAAATTTATGAGTGGTTCACTGGTCAAATTTCAGAAAATCTCCATGTCATATTTACTATGAGCGAGTTACAAAGCGAAAACACCCCTCAAATCAATTCTTCTCCAGCCCTTTTTAACAGATGTGTCATGAGTTGGATGGGTGATTGGTCAGACGCTTCTCTCAAAAAGGTTACAGAATCTACGATCCATGAAATTCCTTTGGACCAGTCCAATTTTGCTGTCCCGGATGGCTTCATTTCGTTCATGCCCGGTGAAATATCGACATTCAGAGAGATTGTTGTGGACACCTTTGTGTTTATCCATCGCACCAACTCCCGTGTCAACTCACAAGCGGTCCCCAAGCAATTCCTTAACTTTATTGATCTTTTTAAGAAATTATTCCTCGAGGGGCAACATGATCTTGAGGAGAACCAGAGACATACCAATATTGGACTAGATAAGTTACGTGAGACCGTCCTTGAAGTGAGCCAGATGAAGAAAGTTTTGTCTGATAAGCAGGGGAATTTGAAGATTAAGGACGATGAAGCCAGAAAAATGCTTAATAAAATGATCGTGGATCAGAATGAATCAGAGCGAAGGAGAGAATTTTCTGTGGAAATGAAGGCCGAATTAGAAAAGAAGGAAGTTGAAATTGAAACCCGCAGAACCATTGTGATGGAAGAACTCGAACTCGCCGAACCTGCTGTCCTTGAGGCACAAAGAGGTGTGCAAAATATCAAGAAACAGCACTTGACTGAGTTAAGAAGTATGTCCAATCCGCCCGCATCTATAAAGTTGGCCATGGAGTCCGTGTGTGTACTTCTTGGATATCAGGTGCCAACATGGAGAGATGTTCAGTTAGTTGTGCGCCAAGATGATTTTATTGCGAAAATTGTTTCTTTTGACAACGTGAATCAATTGCTGCCAGATTTGAGATCATACATGGAAGAGGTATATCTTTCACGCCCGGATTATAACTATGAAACTATTCATAGGGCCAGTAAAGCATGTGGACCACTTCTCCAGTGGGTCATTGCTCAGGTTAAATACTCGGAGATTTTGGTGAAAGTGGGGCCACTCAGAGAACAAGTCGCAGCCTTGGAGGAATATGCTTCGAAATACAACTCTAAGCTTGTAGCAATTGCTGATATGATCAGTGAATTGGAACAAAGCATTGAGATGTATAAGAGTCAGTATAGTGAAGTGATAAGGGAGACGGAGAAGATCAAGACCGAGATGAGCGATATTGAACAAAAAGTCCATCGCAGTATGAAGCTCATTGAAAGCTTGACGAAAGAGCGCCAAAGATGGCAGGATAGCACTAAAGGGTTCCAACAAGAAAGAGAGCGTTTAGTGGGAAACTCAATCCTTGGATCCGCTTTCTCCACCTACTGTGGTAACCTCAATCAGAGACAAAGGCAAGATCTTATCATGATTTGGAAAACGAGGCTCGATGAATCTCACATCCGATTCGAAATATCAATGGAGCTTGCATCTTTGTTGGCTACTAATTCAGAACGAATGACTTGGTCGAGAGGTGGCTTACCAGAGGATGACTTATTTATCGAGAACTTTGCGATCAAGAATCAAAGTGAATTTCCACTTATTATTGATCCTACAGGAGACATTTTCTCGGTTTTGGAAGAATCTCTAAGCGAAAAGTTGGTAATCTCAAGCTTCTTGAGCGATTCATTCACAAAGACAGTCGAGGATGCTTTGAGGTTTGGAGGAACGGTATTAATCCAGAATGCCGAGCTTTATAATCCGATTCTTGATACAGTTTTGCGGAAGGATGTGACCCATACAGGTGGGAGAAGAATCATTCAGTTTGGGTCCAAGTCGTTGATCCTTCTGGAGCAGTTCAAATTGATCCTATACACGCGTGATTCACGTATCATGGTTTCTCCATTTTTGAGATCGCGGGCCACTATTCTCAATTTCACAATCACAAGAAGCAATCTTGAGAATCGTGTGTTGAATGCTTCTCTCGAGCATTTCAATCCGGACTTAGAACAGAAGAGAGTCGAATTGGGAGCTTTACAAAGTGAATACCATTATCGCTTGCTTAAGCTCAGAAAACAGCTTCTTTCTACCTTGAATGAAATAAGTGGAACATTCCTTGATAACGATGATATCATCGAGTCATTGGAGCAAATGGAGACTGAATCAACGAATATCGATGGAAAAATGGCTGAGAGCGAGAAGACTATGACTTCTGTCAATGAAGTGAGACTCTATTTCAAAGAGATAGCATCCCATCTGAAAAACATTTTTGAAATTGTCATGTCTCTCTCTGAGTCCAATCGTTTCTACAACTTTTCTTTCACTGGTTTCATAAGCATATTCAAAAAGGTTCTTTTTGAGGTTGGGGAGTCTTCCAAGCTCGAAGCAATTATTCTGATGTTATATGGTATGGTATACCGGCTTTTCTCTCCGACTCTTCGGAACTCTGATAAATTGTTGTTTCACTTGTCACTTGCTGTGTCTTATCATAGCATAAAGTTTGGCACCGAAGTCAAAGAAGCTCTTTTGAAGCTATTGAGAGTCTTCCCCGTTGACGATCCGAAGATTGCCCTTGCGTCAGTTTTGGATTTTTGTCTTACACAAAAGGATCAAGAGAATTTGATTGAAAACTGGGAAGATATTAGCGAGAAACATAAGGATGAAGATGGCTTCCTGGTAGTTTCCAAATTTGCCGAACAATTTATTGGAGTCTCGAGTACCAAGAACAAGTATCTTGCTCTCGTAAACTATTGTACGACTGCATTTGGTGAACGCCTCCCAAGTGAAATTCAAATGGTTGATTGGGTTGAACAGACCAGTGGTCCACGCATCTTCTCGACCTCTGAGAACTATGATGTGACGTTCCAAATCAAAGAGAATGCCAAGTTAGCAAAAGTGGAACTAATCAAGGTCTCCATGGGTGCCAAAGAAGGAATTAAAGCGGCCAATGAGGCTTTGAATACCGGAATGAACAAAGGTGTCTGGGTATTGATTCAAAATGTCCAAATGTCGCCGGATTGGCTCACTCATTTAAAGGGTACATTGCAAAGTAAGGTACCTCTGAATGGATTTAGGCTATTCTTGACTTGTTCTTTGGACCCAACTAGTATTCCAAATGAACTTATTGGTATTTCAAGTGTTTTCACTACGGAAGTCCAACCTCAGTGGAAAACCATGTTGCATAATACTTTTGATGCTTTGGTGACTCTGGGAGCATCTGTTCCAGAATTACAGGTGTATTTCCTTTTGAGTTGGTACCACACAACAATTCAAGAGAGATTGAAGTACGTGCCTATCTCGTTTCAAAAGAATTATGATATCAATGAATCAGATGTTATCGCCGCAGCTTTTACAATTAGCAAAATGTTTGACAGTGTGAAGTCCACATCAAAGACAGGAAATGGTATCTCATGGACCGAGATTGCTTACCGGGTGGGGGAGATTATTTATGGAGGTAAGATTTCGGAAGAAAAAGATTCACGGTATTGTGTTGAGCTTGCGAAGGATATATTCCATCCCGAGTCGCACAAACAGAGCTTTAACTTGATCAAGAACGATATTACGGAGAGATCGGGAATGCAATTGTCGATTCCTGAAGCTTCGACTATTAGCGAGTACAAGAGTTGGATTGCAAATCTACCCGAACTGATTCCATTGGAATGGCTTGGACTCGAGAGTGGAGTGAGCGACAAGGCAAGAGAAGAGGAGGCTCAGACAGTGTCTGTGCGTACATGTGAGTTGTTACAGAAGGCCATTTAGTAGTATAAAGCGCCACGATGATCACGGGGTGTCTTTAAACTAAACAAATAGTATTAATGCATGCGTAAAGTATTTTTTTTATTGACTTGGTATGTTATGAAAAGTTTGGTAGTAATGATCAAATGTTTATTTTAAACCATTATATGGCACAATAGAAGCAAAATAGCAATTATTTCGAAATGGCGATAGGATCTACACTGAAAATCCAATGATGCTTCTAATTAAGAGTTATACACATAGTACACGCATTTACTCGTCATCCTCCTCCAAGGTTTGAGCAGCGATACGGTCCAAATCTCTTTGACCGTTCTCGGAGATTCTTCTTCCACCCTTTGGAGAAATCTCAAGGACACCAATCTTCTCCAAAGCTTGGACAACCCTTCTGTTGACAGAGCCGGAAGCGTCGGCGTGCTTGTGTGGTCTGAAACCTCTGTTGATAGCACCACCGTACAACTTGTTCAACTTACCGACACCGACATTCTTTCTCAAGTAGACGTGTCTGGCAGCAGAAGCAGCTCTCTTGTAGAACCAAGTCTCGGATTCTTGTGGAGGCAACTCGTTACCGGCGGAGGTCTTAACAAGTTCAACGTAACCTGGAACCTCCAACTTACCTTGACGTTGCAAGAACTGGGCGTAAGCGTTGATAAAGTCTTGAGCTGGAACGTCTCTGTGATTGTTAGTACTGAGATATTAAGAATTGGGAGTATATCTATGAAAAGACCATGTTTGAAAATATTGAAGCTCTCTGATTTGGGTCATCGTTTGCAGAATTGAAAATACGAGTTGAAGGAGAGGTTTAGCAGGGTCAGGCAGTTGCTTTCAGGGTTTCTTTGGGTTCTTCTGTGGGTATTTTATTTATTCTCATAGTGGAAATCTGGCCTTTTCTTATGGTTGTTGTGGGTGATGGCCGGTCCAGTTGGGGATTCAACAAATTGGCAATAATTTAACGAAGAGGCATTATAATATGGGTCAGAGGGTAATCCAGAGAGCTTGTATCATCAACGGTCATTGTGTGAACACATACTTGACGGTAACACCTGGCATCTTGTTGATGTATTATGGAGAGTATAAGCACGATATAAAATTTTCTTTCGAAATTCTGATAGAGCGTGAGAATTTTCCGGCCCTGCATGAGACAGCCACGCGAACAGAGAGCAGTCACGATGGTCATGTGACCTAGGGATGGGAAGGAAAAATAAAAATTCTGCGTAGTCGCCGCGAAACTCTACATCGGAGAGTTGGTGCCGACTGCATATACATGCATCTGTATGGAGTTTTATTAAGTCGGGGTGGGAGAGGGGATGATGTAATAGAAACCAGGCATGGATAATAAAGAAGTGATTTTGAATGGTTATTTGTTTAGCGTAACTTTGAATCTGATGTTTTGTTTCTTTCTTGTAGGTTGATTTAAGAGGCCGGGTTTTTGAATGTGTCGTATCTGTGAGATGTGGGTGGTGGCAATGTACTGCCGATGTGGTGCAGTATCAGTCTAGAACTTGATCCTCGAGGAAAGACGGGTAGAATTTCACGGGTTACCAATTTAAGAAGCGGACGAGGCCTGGTAATGGAGCAAGGAAAGAAATGAGACGATTTTAGTCTCCTTTTTTAAAAAGGAAAAATAGACCAACATGGTATGGAAGCAGTAAGACATGACGATATTTCCTTTAATTGATGGGCCAGACAGAAGAGGGAAGGTCTCGAACGGCAATACCCCATTCACTATAAGATACGTATCTTTTAAAATTATATTTGAAATCTTCGTACAAATTCTGATTCGAAAAAATGTAACATCAATTGTGATGCCCCATCTTTATTGCTTCTACGAACATTGGTGTACAATTTCATAGTGACCAGTCCCGTATTAGAATACACATGAGAATGGAAGAAGTTCTTCTCTTATACCATTCACTTTGTTTTGCATGGACTTACCTATGAAATCATTTTGATTATTATGGAAAGTCCAGTTTCTGTGGATTAAACCAGTTTGACAGAAACTTATCTGTTTGTGCCAATAGTGTACCCCCTCGTTGCTTTCTATTCTTGAATCAGGTCAACGACCAGACAAACAGTTAACCCATCAAAGTGAACACAACAAACTTTCTTGTGGATTGTCCGGTTGAAGCTGAGACAACAATGTGCGTTTATGTCTATCAAGAAAGTAAAATTTCCAATAAGGGAATATACTCCCAGCCTCTGAACTCACTACAAATGAATCCACACACGATACTTCTGGAGGAAATGAGCGCAGAGCTCGTTTTCGCAGCAATCACAGAGAATTACCTCATGTCCTGATCAAAACTCTTTGTAGAGCTGGCCCTTTCCTTGCATTCCTAAGATGAAAATATATACAATTTATTTTTTTAACCCTGGTATTGAATTAGAACTATTTTCTAATACCTGCTTCCAGTGTTCACGCCCAGAGACTCAGTAATACCCTTTCACGAGCACTGTAGTGCTCTAAATCTCTCAACGAAGTCTCCACCGACCAGAACGCAGCCCTTCCATGTTGCAGGCCCCATTCAATCATCGGCCAGGTTCCCTCTCCATCGTAATCAAAACCTACCTTAAATGCCTCTCGTTGTCTATATCGCGAGGAGGTGAACGAAGGCCGTTTGGTCAGACACACCCCCAAAATCTGCTGACTGGCTTCGCTGTGGCTCTCTGGCACGCTCTTCATCTTTTCGACTTTGTCTATTATTCCTTCGAAATGACGCCTAATCAGACTATCGTCTGCTGTTGACCACGCCTTTTCTAAAAATACCATGGAGATATCCAGAAAACGACTGTATCTTTGAACGACCAGATCTAAATACAGAACTAAGTCCCTCACAACACTGAGAGCATGGAGATGTGCCTGGTCAATCACTTCCCCATAGACAAATGTGAGTGTGCTAGCACCCAATGCCTGGACCAAATTAGCACCCACCTCTCTCGGATATTGAAGCAATTTTGGTACATTCAAAGCATAGTCCACAAGAGTGAAACCAACGGGCTCAGGTCCGCGATATACCTGTCTGTTTGGAACTCTTGCGCCAATGTTAAAGTGGAGTCTGCTGCATATTTCTAAATCGATCGTGAGGTTCTTGAGATACTGGGACAGTGATATAATCAGTATCAATTGATTTCCACTCTCCGTGGGTGATTCTATTACTTGGCTGATCTGCGGCCCAGTTCTTTCGGATGTCTTTTTGTATAACCGCAATGATAAGCTCTCCACGGTGCCTCGCAAGAGGTCCCAGAGGAACCCCATCACCGAAGAATAACGGAGAGCTTGGGAGTCTGAAACGAATAAGTTGATCTCTTTGAAGTTGTTTGCGGTGAAACTACATCTGAGTGCACGGAAACACGAGTCTGGATCACAAAAATTAAAGTCACATAGAAGATCCAATCGATGACACTTAGACGCGATGTTCATGAGCTTTTTGGAGCTCACGAGGGTCTCCACGTTTATTGCAAGGGACACAAGTGATATTGAATTTGGAAGAATGACTTCTTGGTGGGAATTGGATGGTTCCGCAAGTACACTAAGGTGGGTTAGGTGGTGAAATAGACAAAGGTCGTCATGCACCAAGGAACTATTCAGAATCTCCAACCTGGTCACGAATGACGCCAAGCCATTGCCACTTATTGAATCTTTGCTGGTGTGAAGCAATTCACCTGATCTAGTAGCTAACATTAGGAATTGCTGTCGGTATTCCTCCGACAGACTCCACCCATCCATTCTTCGAGGATATGCCATGATGGCATCAAGCTCACTCCTCCTTACCAAACTGATAAACAGGAAAATGTATTCTCCGAGCAACTTTCGAAGAGAGGAGCATGTGGACGAGAGGTTGGCCAACCCTCCAAACACCGGTTTCAACCTTGGCTTAACTGGGCAATATCCATATCCACGGGGCTCAGCATCGTGAGGAATGTAATAGGATATCACAAGTTTAAGAACCTCATCTGGTAATATCAACAAAGACATCTTGGCACTTGCCACGAAAACATTGGAGGTGTTTGTGTGAGTGTTAAAAATAGAATGTTCCTATGATGGGATCCAGGAACGCAAGAGATAAGAAAATGCGAGATTCCATCAGGGTACCCGTTGTACCAATACTAAAGTTCCAGGATTAATCAAGCATTAGATTCTACAAGTTTCAATTTCAAAAAAAAAGGTAAAAGCGACCGTTACGTATATTCGGACATTACAAATGATATTATTAAAAAACCCGTAGATTAATGATATAGGAGAGATGCAGACAAAGATTAGCTTAGACCTTGAAACCTCTGGAGTTTCTTCTACCTCTAGCCTTCTCGAACTTTCTACCCTTAGAAATGACCTTTGGAGCCTTACCCTTGTGAGGACCGAAACCGAAGTGTCTGACGGCTTGTCTGGCGTTTCTTGGGCCTCTGACGAGGACGGTGTTTTGACCCTTTGGAGCTCTCAAGGCCAATTGGTCCAAGGTGATAGCCTCACCACCAGCCTTGACAATTCTAGCCTTGGCACCAGCAGTGAATCTCAAAGCGGCGACAGTGACCTTTGGGATCTCGACCAATCTGACGTCATCGGTGACGGTACCAACAACAACGACAGTCTTCTCAGCAGCACCCTTTTGAGCGACAACAGAGGAGATCTTGGCAAGAGACACTGGAGGTCTGTTGATCTTAGACAAGAACAAAGACTTCAAGACAACCTTGTTGAATGGAGCATCAGTACGACCTGACATGTTAGTATAAAATCCGGTTTTCTGCTCGAAAAAATATCGCACATGTATAATGCACTCGCAGAAACTTTGCAGGCAGCCATAGGCAAAATCCACTCCGAATCACCGGGATTGGAAATATGCACTAAGGTCCCAGTTGGTTGATCATAAATCACTATGTTCAAGCAACGGGATAGGCTCGAAAAGAACACGAGGGAATTTTCCCAACGTGAACTCTGCAAATGGAAGAAGTAAACTTCTCAGGATTTGGGTTCTTTCCAAGACACTTTTGCCCCGAATTGTGAGCCCCAGGAGCACATGGAACATAAAGGCTCGGCCTCGTAGTATCGTGAAGATCCTGTGAGGATCCCGCAAGATTTGAGGCACAAGTGTCCGGAAAAAACATGAATCCATGTAACCTAGGGTTTTGGCCTGGTTTTCTATTTTGTGTTAAAGTGAGACATCAACGATGAGACGACTTTCTTTCGAGCTTGGGATGGTAATTAAACTTCGATATACATACGAGCCAAGTAGGTGTACAACTTGACCAACAAGTCCAAGTAGACGTTGTTAGACTTTGGAGCAGTTCTGTGAGAGACTCTAGCGTGTTGCTTCTTGGTGTGATCTTTACCCATGACGACTGATGAAGAATAGTTGGTGAATGAATTTTTTTTTTCCTCAATGAGATTTTCATCTTCACTATGCGCGGATTTTTCTGCCTCCAGGATTGGGTACACACCATCGTCGCCGCGTATCACGTGCGCACGGACTTTCGAGGGCTCCGACCCTAGCTGTGCCAATAGGGTATGCGACTGCTGGTGTGGGTGCCCCAATCTAGCTTGGCTCCCCATGATATGTCATGTCCACCGAAACCAGGTAATAAATGAAATAATCCATATTATGCGAACTAAACGGATGCATACTATGTCATAATTTCTTCTCTTTTAAAAAAAATGCATGGCTTGATTACTTCCCATGGACCCTAGCGAAGTAGTACTGTTGGATCTCGCACCCGTGCACCGTGCTAATGATAGTGGTTTACATTATTAGTGTTCATAGTGCCAAATCTGATAAGCATGTTCAAACGTAATTTGTTCACATCTGCGAGGTTTTTGCAAGGGAAAGTGTATCCTAAAATCAACAATGCCCAAGAACTTGCCTCATTTCTTCAAAAATCCCGGGGAAACGTTCATGACATGATTCCGGGACCAACTTCGGTGGTGGACTCTAAGATAGTTCGTAAGATGCTTCGATTGTCCGGGTTGGAATCGGACATTTCGCCCGAAACTGAACAGAAATGGATCAATGCACTCAACACGCAAATTGGATTCATCAACAAGCTCCAAAGTCACGATGCAGGTGCTGAAGTTCCACATCAAACCAACGCAGAAGTGTTCAGACTCATAGCTTCAGATCATCAACCTGATAAGCCACTTGGGCTCGAACAGCTCATGAAGCAGGTGGAAGACAATCACGCAACAATCTGCGAGGAGAAATTCTCTGATTTTGATAAATTCATCAAGAGCAATGTCAAGGTTTAGACCTGTCCACGTATACATTCGCGTATTAGTTTATTCTGGCCACACGAGAATCCATGCACATTCTGTCCGGGACGCCAAGCTCGAACAAATTATGTAAAGTGGCCTGAAGGTTAGTCAAGTCCTTGGTTCGTTTGTTTATAAGGTCCACGCTGGTGCCTTTAGGAAACGAGATGTACGCCTTTATCTGAAAAGCATTGGACTCGTCCAAAAGCAGAAGTTTAATCTTGGATTCTTGAAAGGGCGCGTCGTCGTCCCTGATGAAAACCTTGAAAATCTCAATGACTATATCGCCCTGGAAGAAACGAATGCCTTTCATCCAGTACTGGTTGACCACTCCATATCCCAAATCTTCAAGAAATTGAAGGAATGAATCTTTTGTCTCGCTTGTAGGTTCTTCTGCGGATGCGTCTGTCATTTGAACATCCGTTGTGGTATCTTCGGATGTTTTTGCGTCCTCTATTTTTGCTCCTTCGGTTGCTTCGTCGCTTTTCTTGGCACTTTCCAGTACCTGGATTTCTTCAGCCTTAACATCGTCTATCATTTGAACGTCCTCTGGCATGGTAAGGTCTACGACATCTCCCATTGACGTGTCTTTGTTGTTTCCAGATTGTTGCGGTGTTTCCTGGGGCGAAATCACAATGATGTCGTCAGCCTCAGGCTCGGGGATACTTTTAGATGGTGTTGTTTGAGATTCAGGGATTTTAGGAGGCGTATTTTTAGGTGATGCGTTTTGGGGTGATGCATTTTGAGGTGGTGCATTTTCTGCCGATACATTTTCTGCCGATGTGATTTGTGGTGGGGTGTTTTTAGGTGGTATAGTCTCTTTCACACCGGTGTGATGGTGTACAACGGTGCTTTCATAGAAATTCTGCGCAGAAACTAGATTTTTCCCAGCATTCGGGATATCCGAGATTTGTAATGTCCAATGTTTGACCTCTTTTCCAGCAAAGAGTCTATCCACGTTGATATCCGAGCTGCCCGGTATCACTGGAGCTGCGATATCAAGATTCTTGGAAGCATCATCATTCCAGATTGTAGTGCACTTCATGTAGAACTGTTCGATCTGGTTGACTTTCCCAGGTTCGAATTTGGGCTTGAACACGTTCTTAGGTTTGGTCAAGATGGTATAAGTAGCGATTTTCTGGGGGTTCCGTGACCCAGTCAACGCCTGGAGCGTGGCCACCGTCTGTGTGAAATTGTTGTGTGGAATACACGATGTGAGTAAAAGCTGATGACCCATTGAAGCAGGTAGGTTGGAGTATCTTCAAATATTGTTTGTAATATTCAGCTTTGGTAATACTAGTTAAAAAGTTTCTGGAAATGCGTTGGAAAAAGATACGATTCGTGGTATATTTCGGTCCATGTTTGGTGCACGCGTAGTAGTGCGGAAGGTCCATTGAATGAAGCAGCACTGTTGCGAATCTTGCAATTCTAGTGAAGAATAGGGCACTGAAGCCAAGACTCTAAAAGGAGTTGAAAATTTACTAGGCTGAATTTCTACAAGTATACATAAAAATTTAAAAAAAAAAGTAAAAACCTTCTATATTTGGGCTGCTTAGCTCTCGTGCTAAATTTTGCCATGAAGAGAATAGAATACTCGCGACATCTGAGAATTCCAGCCAGGGCCAGACTCATTACCTTTTCACGATCACGTGTAAGTGGCATTTTAATTCTTTTCCATCAACATTGTTTATTAATAGAACCACGAATTGTTTAATAATATTTGTTCTTGTTGTTTGTGCCTGTTTCCCCTCTTGGTTTAATAAGAGATGGTATGTTCCGCAACCTCCGTCTCTGATCACTAGGACTGTAGTAGATCCTTACAAAACCACAATAAATGATTAGTAGAAACTCTCCAGTTATGATTTACTCGTCCTTATTCAATATTCTTAAACAATCGGGATGTTATATGAAAGGCTCTGGTGCTTCACTGTTAGAGATTCTGGGATGTCCCCTAGTTAATTCCACATAGCAAGCTGATAAGATATTCACGATTTTTACACATTTAACAAAAACTAACTGAATGAAGTGGCTGGTTTGTGTAACACTGCCCAAGCAAACATGTAAATTGCCATTTCTCGCTTCTATTGATCCTTCTTCGACTCTTTTTCTGGTGCACCGGTATCCTCAGCAAATGCAACAATGATATAAGAAATCAACACCACATTGGCAGCCAAAGCAGCAGAGCCTCCACTCACCAAAGAGCTTTCAAAAAGATATTGACAAGTAAAGAAAGTCACCAAGGGAAGAATCACCATGGCAGCTGTGAAGAACATGAGCTTCTGCACCACAGAGCTATTGCTAGTTAGTATGGACAGTCCACATTAAGGTATCACAAACACATGGGTTATCGCTCAAATATTTTCATATGAAGTTGCATGGAGTATTCTAGATATAAAAAGAAAAGCGTATGCCTTCCAAAATATTGATAGAGTAATGCGGTGGCCTCACTATTTGACCACGTAGATATAGCATACATGAAGCCTCTATGCGGAATCACCTTCTCACATGTCAGCTCCCAAAACACAGTCCATCGCAAATACCCGGCAGCAAACTCCACATCAGCAGATCAATACATTGACACATTTAAAACATACGCAGGAACATCGACGGCCATAATAGTATTAGTTCTTTTTGACCTGTTTTAGTGAATTACCACGGACTATACAAAGTCACCGTGCACCTATTTTTGGCCTGCACCCACCCAAGCACAGGCCGGCCGACATCCATGTCGCAGTTCAGACTTTAGAAAAAGGTGCTCGCCAGATATTGGGCGCGCGGCGCACGTGACCGGCGAATGCGTGGGCTCACCGGCCGATAACTTCTCGCCAATACGCTATCTCTCCCATGGAACCTGACCTCTAACCGAAATCGCCATGAAATTGACAGCCTTGGCTGCTTGTGCAAGCACCGCTTTGGCCTTTGCCGACACGGCTGCATTTTTCTCGTCGCAGCAACTCGATGCCGAGAATTTGAAGTACATCACCAAGTCCTCGGACTTAAGCTCTTCGTTCAAGCAATTCACCTCTAAATTTTGCTTGGAGTCTCCTTTGGAAAAATTGACCGTTTACCGTGTGGGACATTTGAGCCGCAAGGCTCCAGCTGAACTTGGCCCAGATGCCACTTTCCTCAAGCATGTCCATTACCTGTCTGGATCGGAGATCGACTTGCCAGTGGCCGAGGAATGTTCCGTGGTTTATATGGATAAGGCACCCAGCAACATCAGCGAAATTTCCGCCAATATCATTGTTGTGGATGTTGAAGATTCTCAGAAGCACACTGTTGATGAGTTCTTGACCGGTGCTAATGTTGTGGTTCAGGGAAAACCGGGATTCCAAACGGCAGGTTCCCGTGGTGAATCCATCAAGGAGTTTATCGGAGATAAGTTGAACTTGGACTTCGAAGGACTCTCAAAAAGAGATTCCGACGACTTTTTGGACGCTGCTGTGTCCGATGAAGTTTTGGAGGAGGTCGAGACCGATTTTGTCATCGCAGAATCTTTGATTGCCGCCCAAGAATCTGACTCTAATGTGAACGCCTTGAGCGACGACTCCGGTCTCGCTGATTACTCGGGTGCTGGCAAAAACACTACCACCAAAAGGTCCAATCTTTTCACCAACTACCAGTTCTTCACTCCTGGCGTGTGGCTGGTGTTGATTGTGTGTTTCTTCTTGGTTTACGTTTCCATCACAGCTGTTGGATGGATCACGTCCATCGATTTGTCGTATCGTAGTTTCGAAAAGCAGATCGAGTACGAGAAGAAAACAGAATAATCTAGGGCATCGAAATGACCCATAATAAGTGTTAGCATTGTAGAGCGTTCATTCGGAACGAAGATTAAAATACAAATCCAAGTGAGAAATAATCAATACACGTAGGGAATAATCTTGTATGGCACTCTTCTCTCGTATTCTTCCCACGCCTTTCCGTACTTGCCTCTGCACTTCGCCTCATCTCTAGTTTGTCTGTGGATCAACAACGTGGCAAAGTAAATGACATAGAAATATGTGAATACAGTCATCGAGCCCGTTGGCAAGCACCACGACCATCCAATAATCCAATCTCCAAAGTAGTTAATATGTTGACTGAGTTTCCACCATCCATCAACCAAAAGCTTGGAGCCAGTTGGGGTAGCAATACTCTCCATGTGGTTCAACTTTCCGTTCTTAAAGTCCGACTTTTGCTGGTTAGATGACAGGAAAATGTAATAGCCCACAAAACTTGTGATAACGATCAATGCCGTCTTCAAGTAGCCCAATTCATAATAGTTTTCAGGAAGGGCCAAGTAACGACACTGCAAAGAGTACGACCAAGGAAGCCACGCCAAGTCTCCGAAAGCCAACATGAAGCCAAATCCATCGGTGGCAATATCCATCATGGTCAAACAGCCCTCTTCGTTCAAAACACCGTCAAAAATGTAGAATGCTTGGAGGAAATTAACAAGAATCATCGCGTCGGTAACCTTTCCCGTGGTGTGGTACTGGTTGTGTGCGCAGGATAAGTTGATCAACAACAAGAGGAGCATACCTGGTCTTAATTCACAGAACAACTTGATATCCCAGGCCCCAATTCTAGGGTTCAACTCACGGCCAATAAACCAATCATAAATGGGGTTTCCAGTATTTCCAGGAACAGCAAGGATTCTTTCTGTTGTGTTGACACCATTTGGTTTGCGCAACGGAATGAATGAGATCGCGTAGACGAAGAAAGACATGGCAAAAGACGCGATTATTGTGGTCAATGTCAACTTCAACTGGTTATCATAAAGAAACTGGAGTTCAGGCATAAAGTAGTTCTCCAGGGAGAGAAGTCTGGCCAAAAGCAACGAGATAAGTAATCCTGACATGGACTTTCCATTTATGCGGTACATGAGCTTGGTACCATCTCTCAACTCCACACCAGGAATGTCTTTTCCTGGAGCATACACGTCCAAAATAGCAAGAATAAAGAACCATGCTGTGTATGCGGCCCAGCAGTTCTTATCAAAGCATAATTGCAAAAATTCATTGAGGTTTTCGGGGAGTTGTGCCTTGACCTGGTCAAAGTTCACACTGAAGCCTTGCACTGAATAATTTTCGTTGCAGAGGTAATAGAAAACAACAATAATAACTGGCAATCCAGTGGCAATACCCAATGCTCCTGGGACACCGGAAAACTCCCTATGGGTGGTTTTCGGATTAAGTTTCGACATATTTAATGGGGTCTGGAAATAGTGGCAAGTGGTTCATCTCATGTCGTATACCGGTCCTGGTGCCTCTTATGTACAAATCGCGTAAACGAGGAAACGAGAAGGCAAGATACGCAGACGGTATGATCGTACACGGCACAGCCACGCGCGGGTGCAAAATTTGGACCCACGAGGTTATTACGAAAATTAAGCAAATAAAATATGAAAGGAAATGTTTAGAACGTTTACGTGAGATTAAATTTTTCAGTTGCCCAAAATTATTCTCCTTTTCTGTTGAGTGACTGGATGGCATTGCGGAATTCTTCAAGGCCAAATTAGTCGAAGACTGAATTCCGCGAACAAAATCCCGAATGAAACTTTTCCGACTCACTTTATGGAAATGACGCAAATGATATTCAAATGATTCAATATGAAAGGGTGTTGTTTTGAATCTTCTGTCTCCAATTTCCAGTCTCCTTTATTTTTTAATTCCTGTATTTTTTACGCTGATAGTTATGGTGGTGATTTAAAAATTACGGGCCAGTATGTACCCACATCCCGAGTCTTTCAGTTGAATTAAGTTGAGGTCGGGTGTAAGGTTGAGCTGACAGTCAAACCTTATGCTTGTGTGGTTATTCGTTTATAACTTCTTTTATTTACAGATTAATTGTTTATCGTTCTTTTTTTCGTTTAGGTTGAATCTGTCGTTTCTTTTTTTTTTTATGGGTCTTCCCCGTTATACTGGGACATGCCTGAATCTTTTAGCAGGGCCCAATATACTTTCGCAGACGGAATTTAAATGGGTTCAAGCCAAGATAAGCACGGAATTGTCTCTGATTCCCCATAAACTTCTAACCTTTGCCACAGAGTGAATTAAACCTACCGGTCAATCCCGAAGTTAATTAAAAAGGTCAGCGTAAAAAAAAAATCACAAGCTACAAAGAAAATCCCGACCCAAGAAGGTCACTTTTTCCCTCGCAGACAAGGAAGACAAGGCCATTCTTCCAACACACCCTACTCTGTCAAATACAGTTTCCACTGTTGATGTAGGTAATATTTCTTAGTCAGAACCACCATCACCGGGTTAGTACTTTTTGTCTTTCTTTTTTCTGCTTTCGGTCTTTATTAGCGTGCCCTTAGTGTTGAGAAATTCAATCGACACGTGGGGCATTATAGGGAAGTGGTGAGTTCGTAAGTGACAAAATGCCTCTATATATTTTTAGACATGAACCATCCTCAGGTCCAATTGACAGTATACACTCACACATTCTACAAAAGGTAAATAATTGTGAAGACAGAACCCCCGCTATTTTCTTCGGGCGAAATACACCGCATGAATAAGGCAATCGCTTTTTGGTGGTGTGTCCCCGCCAGGAATATGCAACTGCGCGAGTAGAAATGCCCCAAGTATGGTCTGAGAAAGAACGAAGCATAGTAGCGCGCGACATCAATGAGCCCATTCTAAAGAATTCAGGCCCTGACATCCGAAGGTTCTTATTCTATTTCCTAGTGTGCCCTCTCTTGGGAACTACCTATTGGCACTAGTTTCAACTAATTTAATAGTACTCAAGCACTTTCCAGAGTTAGATTATAAGAATAGATTCACGAGCAAAAACAAGAATAAGAACAACAGAAACTAAAAAGAAATCCCCGACAAGTATTTCGATTCCATATTGGTTGTCTCCAAGTGCACTCCCAGATCATCTTACCAAAAACAGGTGATTACGTGCATGAAAAGCGCTCGTTCTTGCACTTACGCCGTGCTCTATCACTTGGCCGGTTAGAAGAAGGCCCGGGGTAATTCCTAACAATAAAACCGCGTGCCAAGAACGGACAAGTCTGGCGTAATTTTTTTTTTCTTGTGATAGAAAAAGACAGGGCTCTTTACAGGCCTTCGAGGGCTTTCTCTGTCTTCTCTGTCTTCCCTGCCTTTCTTTGCTGTCAGGGTTTAGTCTATTCCTTTGTTGTATGTATTCTTTTTTTTTTTCTTTTTTTTTTTTTTTTCTTGAAGTAATCTGGCTCTGCAAACTGGCCCCTATCCAACAGAATCTAGAGCGGGCTTTTTTTTTCTCTCGCCCTGGTCTGAGACAGATTTTCTCAAATCTCCGAAACTGAAACGGGTTTTCAACCAAAAATAATAAGCAGATTCTTCCACCTCTCTGATCACGATGGATCATGTGGTATCTGCTTACAATCGTAACCTTGATTTCTTCACAATCGTAACCATTTACCTGTTCATTGTTTTCTTGTCTTATTTAATCATTTTGACTCTTTTTTTTTCTTTATTGACTGGATACTAACCATCAATGTATGGGAACTCGCACCATTCCACCGGGTCCCGGGCCGTCTTACGCACACACTTATCTCTCGCAACACTAGCCCTGTGGATCAGTAGTGCACGGTGCACACCTGAGCACAGGCATTCCTTTGTTCAATATTGTGTTGGCCCTTTTTTTTTTTTTTTTCGTTCATTCATTCTTTGAGTTGCCCAGGTTTTGATTTCACTATTACGGCGACAGTTGTCTGACTTTTTTTCCTGTCTATTCTAACCATTGTCATAGGAATTTATTCATATATGTGTGGATTTGCGGGCTTCAACTCCTGATCATAAGTTTCAACTACTGACGTGTTTTTCAATTCTTCTCTATTCTAATTCCCCATCCACATTCATTTTCACTTCGTCCTTCATTCCTTATTTTGTTCCTGGTTGTGTTTCTCTAAAGATTATGTCTTTCTTAATGTCGGAACCTACACCCCAGCCAGCTCAGCCTGTCAAGCGCAAAAGGGGCAGACCTCCCAAGGCCAACAAGCCTGAAGATGCGTTCCCCACTTTCACCATGCAACTTCAGTCGTCACCTCTATCTGGAAGTCCAAATGCTGAACTCACTTCGAGTCAAGTTGTTAGGATCGGCGAACCCGACTCGTTCACCCCGGTGATGAAGGTCATGCCTTCTCCTCATCGCAAGAAACGAAGAAAGTCAAGCCATTTTTCTCTGCCGTTGGATGCTCCTCGGTTCCCCAGTATTGAGGAACTTCTGACCCCCGTTGCCAAATCATACATTGCCTCCCTGGGAGGCGACTCGTTGCATACCCGAGTACTAGATAATTTGTCATTGATTGTGAATTGTCTGTCGAATGAACCTGCCCATCTCAACACGCCTCCCGATAGTGTATTGCGGCCTGGGTTTTCCCTTCTGCTGGGAGATGTGCTGGAAACTTCGAAAAGAAAAACGTCTTTGCCTCAAGACCAAGCATCTCGCCAGAACCTTTCGTCTGGGTCCCCGCCTCTTTTTGAAAAAGATTCGGGTTACCATATGCACAACTCAACTTCGATTCTGGAACCTGTTTGGAACCCCAATCTACCTAATGGTGTACGTGAGGACCTTGATCTTTTTGGCTTTGAGTTGGTTATCGATGAAAACGGGCAAGCGGCGCTCGCGGACAGATCGGGTATGCCGTTTTCAAACGACTCGTGCTTTCAAACCACGGGTGCTGAGCAAAATCAAAGTTATGGTGACCACGAGTCTCACTTCTCGAATTTGTCGATGCCTACTGGTTCTAGTTTCCGTGCTGTTGAACGTACCCATTCCCTTTCAGAAATGAGTAGTACGAAGAATAGGACTTCAAAAGCTTCTGAAGATTTGGCATCTGAAAATTACAGGATGACCGGTTTCCCACTCGGTCTTTCTCCCACCATCGAAGGAAACACCGTGCATGAGGTGTTTAACCAGAGCTGTTCGGCTGATTTTGATTCGTCTATGTATCACATGGTGGAGATGCATGCTCAGAACTACAGGAGATTAAGGCATTCATCCGACCACTGTGTGGGAAATCCTAACGAATTAATGACCCTTCCCTTAAAGAAGCAGGATCCTTTCGAGAGGTTCTCAGTAGACACGCAAAATCTCATGATTGACGAAAACTGCGCCGATATCCTTGTGGAGGGTGGTGATGCACGTGCTGCGCTCAGAAAAGTGTTTAGAAGAAGCTAGAGGATTTTAATGAGTGGTACATATTGTATGAGTCAGCCCTTCCTTGTACTATATAAAGTGTAGATTTAATACGAAACTACAATGACATCTGATACATACGTAATATAGTACATCCAACTGATTTCATATTTCAAGTGTGGAGGTGCTCAATGCCCTAATAGAACGAATAGAAGCACGCGTTGACCTGTACATTACTGCCTGAGAAGGCGAAAAAATAAAATTGTGGGCGAAGGCGCCACAAAAAATTCTTCCACGCTACCTGCAAACCTTCTCACAGTTATTGCCTGCATCCAATCAAAGGTTACCCGGCCCATGAGAATTGGAACCTTTTTCTTCGCAGAAAAATTTTCACAACCAAAAAAAAAGTTTTCTTTCACTTCATCAGTAAACATGTCTCACAGAAAGTACGAAGCACCAAGACACGGTTCGTTGGGTTTCCTCCCAAGAAAGAGAGCATCCTCTCACAGAGGTAAGGTTAAGTCCTTCCCAAAGGACATCAAGTCTAAGCCAGTTGCTTTGACTGCTTTCCTCGGTTACAAGGCCGGTATGACCACCATCGTTAGAGACTTGGACAGACCAGGTTCCAAGATGCACAAGCGTGAGGTTGTTGAGGCTGCCACCGTTGTCGACACCCCAGCCATGGTTGTTGTCGGTGTTGTCGGTTACGTCGAGACCCCAAGAGGTTTGAGATCTTTGACCACTGTCTGGGCTGAGCATCTTTCTGACGAAGTCAAGAGAAGATTCTACAAGAACTGGTACAAGTCTAAAAAGAAGGCTTTCACCAAGTACTCCGCCAAGTACGCTCAAAACGCTGACGAGATCAACCGTGAGTTGGCCAGAATCTCCAAGTACGCTTCTGTCGTCAGAGTCTTGGTTCACACTCAAATCAAGAACACCCCATTGTCCCAAAAGAAGGCTCACCTTGCTGAGATTCAAATCAACGGTGGTTCTACTGAGGACAAGGTCAACTGGGCCAAGGAGCACTTCGAGAAGACCGTCACTGTCGACTCTGTTTTCGAGCAAAACGAGATGATTGACGTTGTTGCCGTCACCAAGGGTCACGGTTTCGAGGGTGTTACCCACAGATGGGGTACCAAGAAGTTGCCAAGAAAGACCCACAGAGGTTTGAGAAAGGTTGCTTGTATTGGTGCTTGGCATCCAGCTAACGTTAACTGGACTGTTGCCAGAGCCGGTCAAAACGGTTACCATCACAGAACCTCTATCAACCACAAGGTCTACAGAGTTGGATCTGGTGCTGATGAGTCTAACGGTGCTACCGAGTTCGACAGAACCAAGAAGACCATCAACCCATTGGGTGGTTTCGTCAGATACGGTAACGTCAAGAACGACTTTGTCTTGTTGAAGGGTTCTATCCCAGGTGTCAGAAAGAGAATTGTCACCTTGAGAAAGTCCTTGTACGTTGACACTTCCAGAAGAGCTTTGGAGAAGGTTAACTTGAAGTGGATCGACACTGCCTCTAAGTTCGGTAAGGGTAGATTCCAAACCCCAGCTGAGAAGAGAGCCTTCTTGGGTACCTTGAAGAAGGACTTGGAGAAGTAAATGTTTTGCTAAAATATCCTTTTAGTAATCTATTTGTTTCCATGTATGTATTATGTATTTAGTTATGAGGAATGTATGATGCATGAATTAATGATGATGTAAAGAATATTCAATCCAGTGAAGGGCAAATCCGCGTTTTTGCGTACCAGGAGTAATTACTGCGTACGAGAAAACCACGCGTACCGTACGATTACGCAACTTGGCCCCGGTACGCTGCGTACGGTACGGCGTACCAATTATATGCATGTCCACTAAGATTTCAGGTATTATAAGGTTTCTGTTACGAGACTTGCAGTATTAGTACTATATTAGAAACAGACTAGTCTCTCTTCAACAGCATACCAATGGGTAAGATATAGATATAGAAGAATTTCCTTGGTAGTTCTAT
>JAJMIV010000068.1:0-36066 GCA_030563445.1 Metschnikowia gruessii
ATGGAATCCTATATAAGCCCAGCGATATCCCTTGGATATCGCTACCTTTACTTATTATCACTGAAATACACAAGACATATTAGCTAGCCGACTCTAAAGATCCTGACACTATAGGAGAAATTTATACGCAGAATTCCATATATTTGCAGGTATCCGTAGGATTTATCTGAGTTTGTAGCACGAAAAAAAGCAGCGTAAAACTTTGATTATGTGTGATGCTAGGCAATATACTTCAAACATATTAAGCATGCTTCTTCGAAACTCTAGGCACCGCATCCATGAAGTAATATATCATTGAACCAGTGGAAGAGTAACGAATAAGTTCGCTGAAACAATTGTGCAAACACCGGTGAAACGACCTCTACTTTTTATAACATACAAGCTATCTATATGTTTATGCTTTAACAAGGGTTATATATATATCTATCATATGAGAATTTAAATCGCTGTGATCATGTTTAACATATAAAATACGTGGCTTTAGCATCTCTTTTTTAGAAACTTGAATCATGTTACATTCGGGAAGCACTGTCAGAGCACAGTGCATAGTACGAGATTTGTTAAACGTGGCGTGTAGCAAATGACGCTAAAAAAGGGATGGCTCAGAATCATAATACTCATGTGTACAATGTGCAAAGCTAAGGAAAGAAAGTATTAACCTAGATACGAGTGTGCATTAAATATTTCGAATGCCTTATATGTACACTATTGCTGCTGGAATATATTGCACCGCGTTCACCTAGACCCATTTCCTCCTATTTATACAAACAATTTCAAGGTCTGACTCAAAGCAACAATTTCGGACATAAAGCCCAAGTACTCTTGTGTCATCGCACATCGCACCCATAGAGACTTGAAAGTTCCCTTTGACACTGCAAGTTTCCGGTTCCCAAAATCATCAAAACTCGTATCCTGTATCTTCTTTTGCAATTGGAGTATTATGTAGCTGAAAACGGGAATAGGCAACTTCAAAATTGCCGGACTGGACAAAATATCCTCATGGAAGACTTTCAACATTATCTTTAATGTTTGATAGGGCACATCCAGAGTGCATAATCGAGATGGGTTTTCTGGTGTTGACAAAGGTATTTCCAGGATGAGATCTTTTGCCTTCAAGACCCCTTTAGAGATTGTTTTTGCAATCGTAACTATAGTAGCAATATCAAACTTTGGGCGTGGTGTTGTGCTACCATCAGTCAGCTCAAAGCAGTATGCATTGATGGAGATTATGGTTGCTCGGACGATGATCTCTTCCAAATGCAGTAAACAACCATCAGTCTCAACTGCCAACGTGTCTAACTTCTCAACATCATGAGTGAGTGCTCTTAAAACACTCCGTGCTTTCGAGACCTCGATATTAGACAGGGCCATCTCATTTAGTTTGATCATTCTTCTTAAATTTCTTGTGAATATGTGAAGACTGGTCACATCAGCAAGCCCCAACCTAATACTCTGAGATTCAAGCGTAAGTATCACGCTGTTAATAGACATTCGAATTTGAGTTTTCGAAGAACGGGAAACTTCTTGATCAGACGCAAGCATTACGGGAGCAAGTATTATCAAAACAACAAGGTATAAGTGCAAAAACACTGCGTTAGGGGCTGAAAACCCCAGTAGAACTTCCAAAGCTCTAGCTATAGTGTTCCGAAGAGTATTTGGCTCATGCTTAGAGAGTAACACCTCGTGAATATTTCCAACAAGATGGTTAAAGTCAACGCCATGGCAATTCAAGACCCTGACAGATATCTCCGTGACTTTTCTGGCCCATTCTGAATGTGGTGGTATGCAATTGGGCGTAGAGTTCCATGTACGCGGGGAAAAGTCAAAATCAGGATAAGTGGACGACACGTTGATGAAACTGAATAAAGGATTTCTCAAGTATGCCGAACTTGTGTGCTTGGCGTTACATCTTAGAAGGGTCGCTGGTGTTGTGATATGAAGCTTTTCTTGATTTTGAGTTCCAAAACCAATGTCTCTTAGTTTCTGACACTTTTCCTTTAGTCTGAGAAACTCACTATCGAGCAGGTTGAGAACGTCGTCGCTTACTAGAGATGTGTTCCACATGAACCCAACATAGTGAAAAGAGTTGTTGGTTCTCGTTCCTATTCTCTTAGAAGCCAAATTGGGAAAGATTGATCTGATGATCTTACCCAATCTAGACAGTCCCATAATGATATCTTGCTGCGTAGATGAACTATTTGCACTAGTGCGATATCTTTCAATGAGATTCTGACAAATATTGTAGTAAACTTTGTAAACAGATGCACGAGGGAGAGTGCATCGGGCCTTGGAAGAATCGGTCACTGGACGAAGAGTGCCACACAAGATTTTGATGGCCAAAAACGTCCGAAAAAGTTCATGGATATTGATCGTGGTGAGGGGTAATTTCTCACAAGCAGAACTACCTGGGGGAATTGGAACCAGTGCAGGATTTTTGAAAGCCTCAAGAACAAGTTGGCATATTTTAAGTCCCTTTAGCTTTTTGTGATCTGCACTTCCAGCCACAGCCCCTTTATCAGACCCAAATATCGAAGCACTTTCTTTTTGATTGTAGACTAGATTGTAAAAATCGTCTATAGGAACAAACTCTTGACATTCGCTCAAAACTTTCACAAGAAAAGAAGAAAAGTTAGAAATATTCACAGTTTGAAGTGAAGGAATGAGTTTAGCAAACGCCACTTGCGCGTCCTCTAGATAGTTGTTTTCACCTCGCGACCTGGTTGAGTTGGATAGATTAAGGTCTTCCTGAGGATCCATGTCAGATGTTCCAGGTTCTAAAGTTGGTATTTCGGGCTTTTTGGAGACATTGGAATATATCGCCTTGTGTTTCTCTGCCATTGGAATATCATTTTCTGGACGAGACGTAGAAGATTCATCGTCAGATCTGTTTGAGCACGGAGCGTTTATCATAGTAGAAATAGGTTGGGGAGACAATGAAGGCTTTTCATCGATATTTCTCAGGTCAAATGATTCCAGCCCTTTTGATAGTTTGCTCATTTCATCAGAAACGTATGATTCCAAGTTATTTGTGGGCTCCCAGCAATGTAGCGCCTGCCTCCAAGCGGCTTCGTCCATAGCATGGAAATTCCCTCCCTGCGCATCTGGCGCATTGTAATAAAGCTTCAGAAATGTGCAATATTCAGGATCATCTGGAGCCAAGTAACAATCGGAACATTTATCAGATGTTAGATCAGAATTCATAAACGCAGTATTTGCCTTGCCAGGGTCACAGCATTGCCTTGGGTCAATGGTTGGATGTGGGCAAGTATTAGGTTCCAAAAGGTGGCCACCCAATATGGATTCATCAATGGAATTTGAGTTACCGTTCCCCCGAATAGTCATTGTGCTCTGTGTGGGAGAGCGAAGACAACCGGTCATCATTAAATCGTTTCGAAGAATATTCTAGCTTATGTTTGTAGTTTGGTACTATGTAGAAGAGATATCTTCCACGTGCATTGATTCTGGAAATCCAGTAAGCTTCTTTTATGGAAAGCCAAAATATCGGTGTATATGGGCTGTTAAGTCTTGTGATGTATTGAAGAGCGTGAATTATTGTAATTTCAAAATTCAGGACGCTACGGCTCACTTTTTATCTGCAAACATTGTCAAGGGCGTTTCCAAGAAATATTAAGAGAAGTCAGAGGGGACGGCGGTATGCACGAGATGGAGTACATCACTGAGAAGACCCACATGTTATATGATGTAGTATTCTAAATTTAGACTCTTCCCGAAGGATGATCCTCCTGTTTCAAGAAGGGCCAAGCTGAGGCTTTGATCTGACTTTTTTGCACTATTACATTTATCTTTTGATTGAACGTGATCAGCATAATGTTTTGCTGTATCGGATTTGCAGAAATATTGGCGTTGGGTTTCCCTTCTTTTGGGGTGCGGTTAATCAATAATTCCTTGAGTTGCGTGGAGTCAAAACCTTGCAATATTTTCTGTAGGATAATAATACAACCTGATATACAGGCAACTTTCTGTTGGGGCTCCTTACCTGATGGGGCAAGTTAATGCGATGCCTCTGTATTCCTTGATAATTTTAAAGAGAGAAGGAAAGGGACTTTCTCGGTCTGTTTTCTTTAATTAAACCGGTTCCAGTGTCTTCATTGGCACTCAGATGAAAAATGAGCCAAATATATGTAAGACTAATAAAGGGCTCCTGAAAGCATATTACAGGTTTCATAGTGCAAACAATCAAGACGGTTACCACCCCGGCTCCAGTTGCCGTCGCTAATTGCAGGAAGAACCCAGAATTTGTTGAGTTCTTACATGTTTACAGCCCGCATACTCATAGCTTCGGGAATTCCTAGGTGTGTATTAAATACGGAATTGCCTGAATGTCTTTCGTATACATAGATATCGGTTAGTTCATGGTTGAATTTAAATGTAGTTTCTAAACAGTAGACTTGGCTTTCTGTGATTTCCACACGTTGTGAATTTTATTTACAAGAAGATTTTCTGAAAACTCCCACGCCATGTGTCTGCTTGGGATGGGGAGTGGGAGAATTTTTTCGGCGCATTCTCGCCCCATAAAAGAAATAAGATTGTTGCTCAGTACGAATTTCGTATGCAAACCGTCGGGGCCTTTTGTGCGTTGTTAATGCACTAAAGAAAATCTTCAAAACAGCCAGATTTCGCGACTTTGCATAGAATTGCCTGTGTAGTCGACGGAAAAAAAATCTTTTCCCCGTCAACGTGGCCGTATCATTGTAACTACTCTCACACAAGGCGCAATAGATCGTTGTTGTTTCAATGAATATGACGTTACAACGAAAAGCAAGCTGAAATTCAACATTCAAAGGAGACAGTTTCAATGTTGAATTAAAAATGTCAACCGAAAAGGCTGGTTTTAGCTTGGGTTTACTTAGCTTTACAACTATATAATCACCATGAAACAGCACTGCGATAATAAAGCGCTTATCTTAGGTTGTTATGATGTAATATCGTTGGTTTTTTTTTTTCTGTTTAAAAATATATTTCTAATTACAGTTGGGAGCAATCTATGTAGCCTATTGGCCGATTCGGTATGTTGCCTACCTAGGCAGTCCAATGCGTTTTACTTGGCATTCTACTTGACTGCCGCAAGTTTCTATATTCATCATCTTCGTTCATCTGAATCACATCGGTCAATACACCACAACTACATTGATCTTTTACTTTGCAATTAATCGATTATATATGACACTGAAAGACCCAAGCAGCATAGTAAGGCTTAGATTTATGAAATTAGTTCATATTTACCCCAGACAGCACACATTCTTATACTGTATTCCCGCCAAGTGAAACCCGGATTGCGAGAGCTTTTTGTGGTTACATGCAATACTGTGGCTTATTGTGATGAGCGGCGCCATAAAACCGGTCTTTGAAGGTCTATCATACGCACCACAAGATGCTACGAGGCAAGAAAATGATACATCATAACTATATTCGATGATTATGTACGAGGCACTGATACGACTGAATATTCATCCCTTCCGGTATCCTACCATATATCCAAACATATTTTTTTAGGCACTTTTCTGTAAGCAGTGAAACGAATGCTCATATATATACATGATACCCATGACATTCGCCGAGAAATGGTGTGGCTGACATGGTTCTGGGTGACTATACAAATTATATATTGATGTTCTTGAAATGTTGTCGGACCCCTAAGATACAAAATGTTTCGGATGTATTCAACAAATACAAGAAGTTTTGGATGTATTCAAAATAAAACAATTTTTGACTGCATTCCCATTAGAAGTAATTTCGACTTCCCCTGAACTAGATAGGTGTTTCCACCTTGTTCCATTACTGGTTCACTATACTTGTCGTTCGAAAATCATATCTTCTAGGATAGCATGAGTCTCTCTGTTCTGCAAAACAAATAAGAAAACAGAGCGACTAGCTACCTCTTAAACTATTTTTGAATTAGCTAAGGCCTTCGTAAGCTATTCGTATGATTTCAGTAGCGGAAGGAACGGAGCTTTAAAGTTGATAATTGTCACCGGAAATGTCGTTATAGGGGATTCTCAAGACTAAAACACCAGAAGAGCCCGTTGGGATACAAAATCACTTGACTATAACGATCTGTCTCACCCAAGGGAAAACTTTGGTCCCAGGAGTTTCGCTTATTTTACAGAATTTCAAAGCTCCCTTTTGTATCATATATCAGTGTTGGTGGACTTCTTGAGTCGGCTATAACCCCTAAAAATGGTTTACACGCCGTTAGCTTGTTTATTTGAAGTCATACGAACCAAGGTACAGCATAAGCCAGAAAACGATACGTACCGACTATAGTTTACAAACAAAAAATGTACAGAATTATAAACGAACCATCATAGTCTACGCAAATACAAGAGTTTAGTCGAGAACCAACTAATTAAATTCAGTGGTGAAATGTCCAATTATGACTCCAATAATCCTACCCAGATCCGGGAAATCTTTCGGGAACCTGATCAAGACGCCCAACTAGTCTTTGTGTCATGAAAGAAGACTGGTCGAAAAGTCATACAGTTTGAAATCCGAAGTTTGTATTGAAAAAGTAACCTAGAAAGGTTGCTTAATATACTCAGACAAAAAAGGCCAAAGAGCCAAATTCAGTGAGACAAAATTGACTAGAAAAACATAATGCTCTACAAACCCGATTTAGATCGACTTCACCAGACTCGCCATACTTTCAAGTATGACCATTAAAATTGAATTCCCTTTGACGAAATACGAGAAGTTATCAGTATATTTTATCGCAAACATTCTTGAAGTCGCCTAGCTTGACACCGACCTTAAGGTCATTGGGGCCTCGGACACCGGAGTTCTTTTGACACCTGTAAGAACTCTCTTCACACGGTCACGACACCAGACAATATTGTGCACCCAATAATAAGCTTGCACGTGGTACCTATTCTTATCTTGACATTTTTGTGCAACAAATGATCACGCCAACTATCATTCCTAGAGCAATCAACTCAGAAATACCTCAATCCAAGATCTGGCTTAAAGCTACTATTTCCGACATAACAGAAAGATACTCCTGAATTATGATGCACAGAACCCACCACGTTTTAAAAGTTTCCTTGGACAATTCAGAATCACGGGTCCCCAAACTGCTGAAGCTTGCATTCTGCATTTCATTTTGCATGTTTTGTATGATGCAGGTGATGACAGGGATAGGAAGCTGCATCATGATATCATGTGATAAAGTGCTCTCATGGAGGAGTTGCATCAGTAGCTTGAAAATTTGATACGGCATATCTGGTGTCACCATCTCCGGCTCCCGTGTACCCCCTAACGATGGTGACATCTGCATCGTATTTGCAGTAATTAAAACGGATTTCGACATTGCTTTGGCGATGCTGGATGCAATCTTGATATCGTCCACGTTATTTGGAGAGTTTTCTTCATCAACTAGTTGGAACTGAAAAGCTTTAATAGAGATGACCGTAGCGCGAGCAAGAATCTCTTCTAATCGCAGTAGCCCACCCTGGTCAGCGGCTTTGCGGTGTCCTAACATTTCTATATCGCGAACAAGCTCTTTATAAACTTTATTCACATACTGTTCTCTAACTCTGGTCAGTGACAACTCGTTGATATGCACCATCTTTCTCAATGTTTGGGTAAATGTCGTTAGACTGCTTATATCAACGGCTGAAAAATGTACACTTTCCGAGTCAAGTATAGTTACACAATTGCTTACCCACACTTGAAGTTGCTTTTTAGGAGCCCGCGAAACTTCTTGATCGGAAGCAAGGATCACCGGAAAGAGCATGAGTAAAATTGCAAGATAAAGGTGCATAAAAGACTCCTTGGGCGAAGAAGAGTCCAGTAACACTTTAAGAGCACGTAACACGGTACCCAGAAGACTATATTGGTTATCCTCAGAGAATATTACAGCATTGATATTCACCATAAGAGGGTCTAACTCGACACCGTAACATCTCAAAGCATCCAAAGCTTTGCCCAAAGTATCCATAGCCCAGTGTGATTGTTGAGGTATCGAATTGGGGGTTGTCTTCCATATACGAGGCGAGCAGTCGCATTCTGGATACTTCGTTGATAAATTGACATGGCTCAAAAACGGTTTCTTAAGTATAAGGGCTGGCTGGATAAAGTTCGCGCCCGTGGGTTGTTTCGTTGTCGCCTTTTGTAATTCAGTCCCATTATCATTTTCTTGAGATATTTCTGGGTGGCTTCCCTCTGTGGGCTTTTCGAAACGGTCTTTCAACAGCGGCAATTCCATTTCTACCAAGCTAAGTATTTCTTGATCTATAAGGGCCGGGTTCCATTCGCAACCTAAGATATGATGTGTTGAGCTTCCTCTACTTCCTAATCTCTTTGATTTCAATTCGGGAAATAAGATCTTGGTGACTTTTCCAAACCGTGATTGGCCCATGACAAGATTAGACTGGAAATTCAGAGAGTTGGGTACATCCGGGTATCCATGTAAGAGCTTTTGACAAATAATATAATACGCTTTGTAAGTGGCTATCCTGGGGACACTTGACTGGGCCACTGAAGTATCCACTGTCCGAATGGAACCAAGAATGATCTTCATTGCCAAAAAGGTCCGAAACATTTCATGAATGTTGATTGGTGGTAATGTTGTGGTTTGAGCAGATCCATGCTTAAAGCGACATGTAGCCACTTGTGGGTCTTGGATAGTGTCAAGTGCAAGACGGCATAATTTGAGTCCTTTTGACTTCTTTTCTGAACACACGGACTGATTATGCTTAGAAATTTGCTGAGATTCAAGATCAGCAAACTTGGGATTGTAAAGCAAATTGTAAAACTCGTCTAGAGAAACATGGTCATTACATTCTTTCAAAACTGCCAGAAGAAACACATACATGTCTTGGGGACTAACACTTTCAAGCGACTGGAGATAATTTGCAAAGATCTGTTGAATTTTCTCCTCGCTGTTCCATTCCGAAGAACTTTCAAAAGGGTATGGAACGAAATAAGGACTTTGATTTGGAGGTATTGATTTGGCGGTGGTAAACGGCAAATTTGCAAACTCGGAGGTGGGGGGATTGGATGGTAGCTTGTTGTCAAGAAAGCCAAGAGAATGTTGAGTATCCATAAACAAAGGGGCATCGACAGAGTAATTAAAGGATCCATTATGGGCCAGAATATAACTACTATCGGTATTTGGGTGGTTAATCGATGGCTGAAAAGAGAACCCTTCAAACACTGGATCACTCTTATAACGTAGATACGGGATAGTACTGCCAATGGGATTTTCATTCAATGAAGTTGAGCAGTTCTCCAAATAACTACCCAGATAAGTATCGGTCCCCACATCCCTCTGTTGTATGTATGGTTGCAGAGCAAAGTTTAATACATCTTCAGTCTCGTGCAATTCAATGTTGCCCGATTTAACTAAAGAACTTTCAAAAAAAAACGAAGAATTTGGATGAGATGGGACATTGTTTTGCTTTTCCTTCATGGGTGGACTAATGGGTTTATTTGAGTCAACCTTCAGGGGAATGCCTTCACAAAATTTCCATTTGTTTCTTGGACCAGCGTTCGTTGGATTTTCTGCGGTTGAGACAGACTCGCGGGCGCACAAAAAGATTATGTTTGAATAACGTAAAAGGCTTTTTTTCTCATATTGTTTGAGATCAGAGGTAGTGCTGTGCGCAAAAACAATGACTTCAATTAGTGCTTTTGAAATTGTTTACTTGCTATTTGTATTCAATTTAATGGTCTACATTTTACCGGCAATTTGGTTACTGGTGGATAAAATAGTGCTTTCGTTAACACAAGGAGTTGGGATGGTTTGTAGATTCGCCCAATAGGCAGAAATAGTATCGAACATAGTTTCTGAGGTAATACAAGACCTTCATTGGTTTGTTGCAGATGCAAGGATAGTTCAAAGATATCCTTAGGGTGAAAATTTGGGTCCACAAACTTACAAACATGCCACAGGAATACCTAAAGACATGGTTACAATTTGTTTATTTTGCAGGCGCTGTGCCCACTTCTGCGACATTTCCTGTGGTTGCGTTGCGATGATTATTGCCAATTGTCGCATGTTCGTCACACATGATTAGTTGCGCTAGGTGATTTGGGACATATACGAAGGTCATCTAACAAAACTTACCGGGATAATGATACGGTGTTTACGAAAATAAAATTACCATACTAACAATGTATGATTACGATAGTCCTTAAAATCGAAAATCGAATATTTTCGTAACATGCGTCGTAATTCTCAACAGTTACTTGGGCCCATCACATGACCGTTAGGTAATACGCAGTTTGCAAGGTCGCTTCTGTCGCAACACTTCATTTCTCCAAATCTAAACAGATGTGATATATGGGAAATCCCAGGTAATTAAAAATAGGGCTTCTCTTTTTCAAAGTGTCTAATTCGCTTAGTTGGGCTTTGATGGGCCTGACTTGTATACAAAAGAGTACCAACTTGCCATTTGTTCCATTTTTTACACCTTTGGATCGGAATTGCAAACTCCTAAAACAAACGTAAATTTCTTATATAAAAGTTTATCCGATATTTAAATACCTACATCAATAAGAACAACTAAATTTAGATTAAACAAGATTTGATATCTGGATGCTAACTTATAATGAAACCATGAAATGTAAATAGTGGCGTTTTCGCATTATCGACTTAACCCTACTCTAACAACGACCCTCCCTCCTCACGCGTTAACTAATATACTATGATATTAAGTCAACAACACTTAATGTACAAAACTAAATCTCGTTCATTAGACTTCAGGTAAAGGACCGCTTAACAGAAAGCATAATAAATCAAATAGATAGGCAACAGGCACCCATTACCCGAAGTTCAAGGGTTGATAAATTTTAACACCAGTGTTCACGAGAGACACGCACTTAAAGCAACCACCTCAGACATAATGCACACATACTCCAGAAACATCTTGCAGTATATGCACCAAGTTTTATCAGTCTCCTGTGTCAACTCAGCATCACGATCTCGGAAAAACGAGAAACTTTCGTTTTGCATTTCGTTTTGCATATAAAGCATGATATAGGTTATCACTGGAATGGGCAATTGCCAAATCTCAGGATATGACAATGCTTTATGGAAAAGTTGAATCAGTAGCTTGAATTTTTGGTAGGGCGCATCATTGGTCACATGATTGAAATCGCCGCCATTCTCAGAAGGTGGAATTGCCAGCATCATATCTATCGACATCATGACTACGCCCGCGAATAGTTTGGCTATATGACGCGTGGTTTCGACACCATTCCTTTGGCGCCCAGGGTTCTGTTCAATGTGCTGAAAGTTATACGCATTAAGCGACATGAGGGTACCCCTCATTACTATGTCTTCCAAACGCAGCACATCAGAATTGCCCGGTTTAAACTTTCCTAAAAGCTCAAGATCATTGATTATCTCTTGCACCACACTTTGCGACCAAGCTGACTTCACAGGAGTCAGACTCAAGTCGCTGATGTGTATCATTTTTCTCAAGATTCTTGTGAAGTTGTTTAGGCTATTGCCATCAACCGAACCCCAACCCCCAAGTTCAGTATCAAGCTTAGTTAGAAAACTTCTTAAGCAGGCGCGAAGCTGAATTTTGGAAGTTTGGGGAATTTCTTGATCAGATGCTATGATAACAGGAAAGATCAAAAGTATCACAAAAAGGAATAAATGCAAGTAACTTTCTTTAGAAGAAGACGCGTCATTCAAGGTGTTAATTGCTTGGAGCACTATCGCCAGAAAGTCATCAGAATAAATGCCAGCATTAAAATTCTGTGCAAGGGGGTCCATATCCACATTGTAACTTTTTAAAACCACCGAGCATTTTTCCATCGTAGTTCGCGCCCATTTCAGGTACTGTGGTTTTGAACCAGCCACTTCTTTCCACACGCGCGGTGAGCAGTCGTAATTTGGGTATCTGTATGATATATCAACATATGTGTGTGAAGGCATTTTCTGAACCTGCAGAAATTGCAGCCTGTTAACGGATAAAAGGACTCTCAGTTGTACCGTTGGCATCAAATCGAGGGAGTTTTTCGTTGGTTCTGGGTGTGGGGCTTTGCCATGCCGGTTTTCAAAATGTTCTTTTAGCTGAGGTAAATCAAGTTGAGCCAATTTGAGAATCTCGTCACCAACTACGGCATGATTCCATCTGAACCCAATGTAGTGGAACTTAGAACATCCCCTGCTTCCTAGTCTCTTTGAATTCAAGTTGGAAAACATCAATTTGGTGACTTTTCCTACGTTGGACTGGCTCAATATGATATTTTGTTGAAAACTAACTGAGTTGGCGATTGTGGGGTATTTGTGGATAAGTTTTTGGCAAGTAATGTAGTAAGCTTTGTATATCGATATACGAGAAAGCGATGATTGAGCCTTCGAAGGGCCGTGGACTTCCTCAATGGAGCTGAAAATGATTTTAATAGCCAAAGACGTCCGAAGAACCTCATGAAAGCTCACCGAAGGGACCAGTATCTTCTGAGCAGGATTGGTTTTCATCGGACCAGTTGCAATTTTTGGGGCTTTGAACGTTTCAAGCACAAGATTGTATAATTTAAGTGAATCCAGTGTGACTGTGTTAGGGTAAGAGACAGTATCTCTGCTATCATTGTTGTATAGTAGATTGTAAAAGTCATCTATGGGGAAGTCAGTGTGACAAGTTTTCAATACTTCCACTAAAAAGGCACCAAAATTGTGTATGTGCACATTTTTGAGTGAAGTCATGAGATCGACAAAGGCCTCATCGGCATTTTTCACTTTAGCATCCTTTTCAGGGTTAAGGAGGCTGTTTATAGCAAGCGGTTTCAGTGAAGGGGCGGGACTTTGGAGCTCTGATGGGGACTTATTCATTTTTTGAGCTTCTTGGGGTTTTAAAATCTTGCCAGGTTTTCCAATGCATACTTCTGATAGTGGCATTGTGGAGGTCTCTGGGTGAGGGTGGTTTGGCTGTGGATCTCCATCCAACATCGGTTGGGGTGTTTGTGGTATCGGCATATGAGAAGACCCAATAGTCAGACGATATGCTGGGCTTTGAGAAACAAAACTTGCGTTTACACAACTTATCTGACCATGAAAGGGCCGAAAAGAGAAAGCTTTGAAAAATGGAAGCTTAATAGTTGGTGGATTATGCATACTTGTTATAGCTGAGTGCATTAACTCATTCACAGATGGGATAGTTTGCTGAGGAGCACTCGTTTGAAAAATTGTCGAGCCTTCAGGATAGCGGGATTCATGATCCTGAGGAACACAACGATGTGTCTCTAAACCCTCTCGAGGCAAATACCCGTAATTTTAATTGGGTCCACCTGGTGGTGAATATTGTGATGGTTGTGCCCAGTGCAATAGAGGAGCATTATTTGGTATGTAGTTTATAGTTGCTGGAATGGACAGTCCATGTACATAACCCAAAGAAGCAAAATTCTGATATTCGGCGCTTTTCCGAGCCCGTTTATTCGAGCAAGTGATATCGCCAGACATACCCAATTTAGCGGAGTGTTCTATAAAAGACCTGCTTCGAAGCACTTCCTTATAGGTAGAAATGAAGTGAAATTGGGTTCAGACTAAGTTGGTGTTGATCTCGTTGCATACGCAAACTGGAACTATCAGAAGCACAGACAACGTAACGGCGGCGGGAATAGCTTGGAATGCTGAAGAAAACACGCGTGGTAGAGTATGTGAAATAAAGGGTGTTCGTAGACGGCTCCCGGCTGGCTCGAAAATAAAATGAAAGTAAATTACAAAAAGGAAATCCAATCCAACCGAGAAGACCTACCGCCGATATACTTCCGCAATTCTTACCTGAAGGAATTTGATGGTGCTGACTCGCATAACGGAATGCCGAATTCAAAAGCATGCAGAGATGATCGAAGAAAAAAGCGCTATATTTTCACATACTAAGTTGTCCTTGATTCAGAGGTACACGCCCTTTTCTATGGGGCACCCGGGGAGTCGAGTATAAAAAAACACAATGTAAATATGACAAGGGCTGATATTCACTTTTTTTCAATGTACTACACTACTGAAGGATTGTTCACGGATCTCGAAATCTTTCGGTCTGATGCGCCTGTTGCTACTTAATGCGCGCCGTCTTGGAAATCATATGTAGCAACTTGTGACATTCACTTCATTATACAGTATATCAGCCGGGACCGGCTGGCCGGATACCCAAACGGAAAGCAATTGTTTCGCATACGACATACTCGTTTATGTGCTGGAGTTTTTCGGAATTATTAATCCAGAAATCGTTGACAATTTTCATGGAATATACTACACTTGTATTTCCCGCTATTTTTCCCTCGTGATCCTGCAGCGGCGGGGAATATCAATTATTGCGCGAGCAAAGATGCATCTTATGTTGAACAACTGATCCGTTGTATACCGTATGGGCTTTACGCGTGGCGCCAAGTGTCCTTCTTCTGAATCTTCAGCGTAGCGTGTATTACTCAGAAGTGACTGCATGAAATCTTCCCACCTGTTACGTCGACAGAATATTCCTTTTGTCGAACATCCTTCTTTACTGAAGATTAAGATTAAGAACAGTCATAAGATCGAGTAACAAATTAATCATCTCTAGTATCTCTAAATGTGTTTCAATTTCGGATTCTTCTAGGCGGGAAGATTGGTTTTAGGTCGAGCCACTACCCCGATCAACGACGCGCGAGCGGGAACGTTTTCCTGACATGGGTCGAAAGAGCCCCGCTTTGGTCCCCACTGGAACAAACAAGGAGAAAAGGTATATAAAGTAAGATACATAGGTGGATGTAAGTTAGAGACCAGCATAACTGAACCACCTCCCCAATTACCGAAATCCTGTAACGCATGTGTCACGTGAGCGCATCTGACTGGTCGTCTCATTTATTCAACAAAATGTGTCTCGGTAACTCTTATCAGTTGTCTATCTATAACTGCTATTACTAGACCTTTGCCCATTCCCTTATTATCTTAATTGATAGTGGTAGCTCATCAGGAAAGGGTGATACCGTAGAAACACCTCCGGAGCTATGGTATCTCCTTCTAGACCTGGTAATCTTTATATAATGTTGGATTATATCCCGGGGATCTTCTCAGGGGAGTCCATATTCAGATATACCATTTATCAACCGCTCCTTTTTTGATCAAGTCTGCTTACATCCTTAAGGATCTGGCTTATATATAGAAGCACATTACGGCGCTTGAAAGCCGTCTGACCTTGTATCACGGACACGTGAGCAAGCAAATCTGCCAAGAATATAATAAGAGATTCTTGGGCCAAGAAAAACATTACCAGTCCTCATTGGTCACAACGCAAAATAGCCAAGAAACTATTGTGCGCTGTAAATATGAAGTATTTCCTGGTATACACGTGCTGTCCCAGTATTCTTACTATTTTTTTTAACTAAGAACTCCCACAAGAATACCAGGCTAACACAAATAATTCTTATATTGCTAACCCTACATTACTTCACTAGCTGTTCGCAGAATATCTGATACTATTTCTGTTCAAAAAATGTGATTACTAATGATCCTATGGAATCTTTCCGTTTGTACTGCTTCCAGCGTAAGCTGCGGTTAGACGTTGGACCGTCCCGGACTTACCAGTTTAAGACTGCGCAATTCACACCACATCACCTTACCACTCAACATCTAAAGGCAGGGCATGCGATCTCCGCAATATTGAGCTTGGTTTTCAGTCACCTGTAACACGATTTTCAGGTTATAGAATTAAAGATGCCCCATTGACTAATCCACTCAGGTCTACATAAAACATATATAGCTCCTAGCAGTCTGATGGGAAACATTTGTCTGTTCAGCTTTGTAGTTTTGTGTCCTCACCAGGCTGAATTCATTGATTGTGATCCGTACCAGATTAAAATTAATAACGCGCGGCCAACACTTCGGCAGACTATCAGGTGGTTGTCTTATTAGAGTATACCAGTAGGAATTTGTTTTTCATTTGGAATCTAGTTAAACATTTTCTAGTCTGCTTGAATATCTGCTCTTTTTAAACTTTTTAGCCTAGACGATATTTGTTTCTCAAGCGAAGTACATATCTTCTTCTCTAGAAGGATGATCATTTCTCTCTTTCAGGAATCTCAACACATAGGTTATTCTCACATCAAGCATAATGGTACATGTCAGGGATCATAATAAATACATATACCAGGTATATTTTACTACTGAAAAGGGTATCAAACTGTTGTCTTTGCCGCCTGGTGGGTCGAAATTTATTCGGTGGAGGTTGCATATTTTATAGAACACATTTGATATATCTTCTGGCCCTATCAAATTACAGAAACTTGTGCTGGATTAAACTTCATAGGAATAATAGCGGGTATCAGAACAAAGCACAATTTTCCCAGTAGATCCCCAGAACTCTGAATAACACATGGAGATTCAAACCGACTCGGCCATAGAAGGAACATAAAATTTAATAAACCATGTGATAGATAATCACGCGAGTCTCGCGCTCAAAGAAACCACTTCTGAGATAATGCCCAAATACTCCTGAAACATCGCACCCAAAACCCACCAGGTCTTGAAAGTCTCCTCAGCTAGCTCAGGGTCACGCTCTCTTATGCTAGAATGGCTCTGCATCTCCTTATGCATATGAAGCAAGATGAATGAAATGACGGGAATTGGTAATTGCACGATCACAGGATATAACAAAAAGAGGTTATGAAAGAGTCGCACCAGTAGCTTGAAGATTTGATAGGGAACATCCTCAACTGAATGATTGAAGCTATAGCCATTTGACGGAATTGGTGTTTCCATCTGCATCATGTCCGAGGAAATCATTACCGCGTTGTTGAATGATCTAGCGATGTTGTATATGGTTGAAATACTACCTTCGGCACTGGTGTCAACAAGCTTGAAATTGTAAGCATTGATCGACATTACAATCGCGCTGACGAGTATTTCTTCCAATGTCAGGAGCGCAGAAGGGCTCGCTCTATGTCTCCCCATAGTCTCGAGGTCTTTTATAAACTCCTTCACAACACATTTTGTCCAAGCCGCATTCACAGTGCTCAGTGTCATCTCATTGATGTATACCATCTTTCTTAAAATCCGAGTGAAATTGGTTAAGCTAACCGCATCAACCGAGTTTGAATTCGTAACCTCCGAATCAATTGCAGTTATGCAGTTACCCACACAAGTTCGAAGCTCGGTTTTGGATGTGGATGAGAGCTCTCGATCGGATGCTATGATTGCGGGGAAGATCAAGAGAATGACAAAAAGGTATAAATGCAAGTAGATATCCGTATCAGTAGAAGCCTTTCTTAAAGTTTGGATTGCTTGGAGAACAACACCCAGAAGCTCTTCAGAATAAATGCCCGCATTGAATTTCTGAACGAGAGGATCAACATTAACATGGTGGGTGTTTAAAACCCCCGAACACTTTTCCATTGTGGACTTAGCCCAGTTTGAGTGTTGTGGGATTGACCCTGCCACTTCTTGCCACAAGCGAGGTGAACAGTCATAAACTGGGTATGTGTATGACAACTTAACAAACGTGTATAAAGGATCCTTGGGCGTAAGCCTACTGGTGGGTTTTTCTGGAGGTAACAGAACAGTTACTTTAGTCGGGAGAGTCAGAACTCTCACTTTCGCCGAAGTAATCAATCCAGGTTCGTTTTTCGTGGGTGGTGTATTCGACACAGTAAGATCGCTTTTACTTCTTGCCTTCGGGCTTTTGCCACACTGATTTTTGAAATATTCCTTGACCTGAAGCACTTCAAGGTCAAGCAAGCTGAAGATCTCCTTGTCAACAATGTCAGGATTCCATCTGAACCCGATGTAATGGAACTTGGAACATCCTCTACTCCCTAGTCTCTTGGAGTTCAAGTTGGAATACATCAATCTGAAGATTTTTCCAATGTTTGACTGGCCCAATATGATGTTTTGTTGGAAAGTCGCCGAGTTGGAGATGGTGGGGTATTTATGGATGAGCTTTTGGCAAATACTGTAGTAAGCCTTGTATACCGAGACCCGTGGAAGTGTCGCTTGGAACCTCGAATAGTCGTGGACCTGTTCAACACAGCTAAAAATGATTTTAATGGCCAAAAACGTCCGAAGAAGTTCATGAAAACTCACCGAAGGGAGCAGCAGATTTCGTAGGGGGTTGATTGCCATGGGACCAAGCGTTGCGTGTGGGGCTTTGAAAGTTTCAAGCACAAGATGACACAATTTGAGTCCTTCTAGCCTCAGTTCCGAACTTTCAGACTTCTCAATCTTTCCGCGTTGCTCAGACTCGGAATCTAAGTTGTCAGGATTGTATAGGAGGTTGTAAAAGTCATCTATAGGCACGTCAATATGACCCTTTTTCAACACTTGCACCAAAAACCCACCAAAGTTGTTGATGTTGACATTTTTGAGTGAAGGGATGAGGCTGGCAAACGTGTCATCTGCATTTGGCACACGTGTGGCCTCAGCCTGGGGGTTAAGGAGGCTTTTTATCGCGAGAGTTTCCAGGGAAGGGCTTTGGCGATCATTTACAACTTTTGGGAAGGTATCGAAGCTTTGAGGGGTCTCAAACATTTGAGTCTTGGGACGTTCTAAACCCTTGAGAGGAGGTGCAATACAATCGGCTAGTGATGGCAACTTTATAGGTGCTGGCAGCGACCAATTTGATGACACATTGTTTTCGAACCAAGGATTGGGGTTTCTTGGGAGCAGAGCACCAGAAATATCATAGTATGGGCCTGGTGTTGGCTTTTTATGCCGAGATCCTGCGTCAATAAAACTTCCCTGGGAAGGAAAGGCACGATACGAGAAATTTGTCACAGCTGGGCCCGCAGTCGGTATCGCCCGGCTATTGGTCTGGTATGATCCTAGTAGTTCATTCACTGACGGAATTCTGGGTCGCAGAGCAGACATTTGAGAGCCTGTGGATCTTGCATTGTGCGTTATGTTATGACTTTCATTGTATGATTCAGTATTATGCGGAGGAACAGAAAAATCAGCTTTAAAGTGATTTGCAGGAATATTTCCAGGATTTAGATTGAACGGTATTCCATGATGTGCTTGGTATGGTGGAGGATGGGCCTGGTGACATGTGGTTGGAGCAAAGTTTGGCACGTGGGTCACATTTGAAGCAGGTAAGGCAGACTCGGCACCCACGGTATACTCAACATCGTGGGAAGGTTTTTGCTGTCGTTTATACGAGTTGGAAACAGCCGACATAGACAGGAGCGGTAGCTGTAAGGGGAAAAGGGGTCTTAAAACTTTTTCAATTCAGTGTGGATTGAAAATTGGTTGCGATTGTTATTGAGACTACTTCACTATGCTACACCTGGAATCTGATTCAAAAAAGAGTGAAGAAAACAAGAAAAGCCAAGGAGAGCACACCGTCATGGGGATATATCGCGATCTGGGTGTATTTGCCAGAATTAAGATCAAAAGGATGAGATGATAAGTTGAAAAGGAGTTTCTAGCAAAATAAAGAGCTAGCAAGGCCGGAAAAATGATACGAAGTATGCGCTGACGTCTACCCACGGACAATATGAAGGACTGAGGCCGACTGATCTGAGGGGAAACGACCATGCAACTGAGGGTAGCGAAGAGTTGGAAACTCCCCTTTTGGCGCCCCATATTGTGAGCAAAATAATTATGCAAACACCATGCTTTTAAAAAAAAAGCCCGTAAACTGTGAGACAATAACATAAACACGCGTCATTTCGAGGTTAATAATTAGCGGGAGCAACCTTTTACAGATCTTGTGATGACTGAGATACCGCCCCTCGCATGAAGCAGGCCGGATCAAGCAAGAATAAAAGAGAAAGAATACAAGACCGACTGCATACTATTTTGCGAACACGAAGAATATGAAGAAAAAAAGCCGCGTTGCGTACCGGAGTTCCGTTCAACATTCCAGAGCGCAATTTCCAGAACCCAATTCTCGACATATATTAACCCAGTGAATCAATGAAAACTTAAAGAGCAAATTGAAAAGCAGCAGGACTTTGGCCACGAAATAGTAGCCTCAAACATACAACGCTTGATATCCCGAACCTCGGTTTAATTCGTTGCAAGTTGCTCAGATAAAATTGTTCGAGGCCACGGCGGTGGATGCAACTTGGACGTGTATGAAAGAAATGGGCGTCTGCTAATTGCTGGTGTCTTGCAACATGGGTTGATCGGTCAGCCGGTTAGCTGTGCATATCCGAATTTTGCGTGAAGAAGGACACGCCATCCGGTAATTATTCCGATATTCTAAAAGTCTAGATCCAGCGCGAATTCTCAGCTGAAGTACAGATCTATGTTACGATTTGAATAATCGTTGAATGGGGAGATTTCGCAAACATCTTCATGAAAAATCGCTTTAAACTCATGTTTTCAGCAGGCGATTTCTATGATTTACACGCCCTTTCTTCGGTCGTCGCAACAATCGATCAAGAACTTGCTTAGCTTAATCAAACAGCGGCAGATATTCAAATATAACTTGCTATTTATCGTACCTGTATTTTGGGAAGATGATATTTGTGCAGTCCGAATTCGCTATAAAATTGGTTTCTCTCAGTCATATTGTTGGACTCTAGGAGCGCGAATGATACGGTACAGACACGACAACGCTTTACACTTTTGCCAATATTTAAACACCCCCTTCGGGAACGCAGTGTATAAAGAATTCACTGAAATATGCAGTTTTTTTCGCGGGAAAAATATTAAAAACAAGAATTCAATGTATTTTCGAAATTGAGCCAATAATAAGACAGACCCCGAGAAAGGGCTGGATTTTATTGCAGAAATTAACCTATGCTAAGAAAGTACCATTCGGGCGTGGGCTTCAAAGTACATGTGTTAGATAGAACCCCTTAGCATTGCCTAGCAATTCTAGGACAGGTAAATTTGTTAGTTTCTGAATAGTGAGCCTTTCGTCCCAATTAGGTGCTAGGGGTGTTTAAGTTTTGTGCCAAAGTGACCCAAACCCAATTTTATTTAACTATTGACTCGAAGTGTTCTTGCTTCCTAAAGACACTCGCCCTGTGAACATCAACCGATGTTATTCTTGTGGTCTTAATAGTTGTGTATTTTATCTCAGATTCTGGTTCCATAGTGCTAAGCAACCTTTTTCTTCAGTGGTGGACGATCTTCAAGTTGTTAGTAAAATATCGCAATTTTTGAGTTTTGGTGATCCAAAGAGGCATACGTTTTTAAAAAAAACCTCGCTAATTATGCCATCTAAAACTAAATCACCTGCATCCTTATGATATCAACAAAATTTCCTTTTGCATTTGTAATTACAGACTATGTTGTTTTTTTCTTCGTTCTAATATTTCTAGCTTAGGCCGGTTCTGTGCGCGTCTATGCTCAGGTAGCATACAACGAACAAACTAGAAGAGCGACGAATATTAATCTTTACTTATTATTATCACTGAAATCAGTATCGGGCACTTATTATTCACAGTGTAAGTAGTTTGTGTCATTGTATTGTTGCAATTTTGTAAGAACGAAGTGCACTATAAAATTGAACCACTTTGTATCGCACCTCGGAAACATCCCCTCGACCGTCCTGGAAAGCCTCAGAATCTTACTGAGGTCAATGATTATTATTGTAGAAAGCATTCTTCTGGTAATTTCGGGCTGTATTAAGAAACATATTTTAAAGGACTCATGCTAGTTACCTGGATAGGAGATGAACAGTGTATACGTTTATTAAACCCGACACTGATTATGGAAGATGTAACTGAACCGAGACTGACAATGCTCAACACGCATGGTGAATATCTTTGGCACATTCTTACACCTTACAATCACGTTAAAGAAAGCTTGTCCAAGGTCTCGCTCAAACCAGCCACCTCGGAAATCACCCCCATGTATTCTTGAAACATCGTCGAAAAAATCCACCATGTCTTCAAGGCCTCTGCAACTAATTCGGGGTCACGACTTGACAGGTCAGGAAAGCTCGCCTTCTGCATTTCATTCTGCGTATTAATCATGATGTAGGTGATTATGGGAATAGGTAATTCGGCGATTGAAGGAAACGCCAACGTGACTCGGTGAAAGAGCTGGATCAGTAGCCGGAATACCTGATAGGGCACATCGTTCGTGATGCCATTCAAGGAATCTCCATTTAACGACGAAGCGATGTGAAGCATTGTGTCTGTGGACATCATGATTGCCTTAGTGATAGACCTGGCGATATTAAACACGGGACCGATATCATCTTTCTGGTTTGTCACCGGGTTTGTATCGATGAGTTCATACCTGTAAGCATTAAGCGCCATGACGGTCGATCGCACAAGAATATCTTCCAATGGCAGAAGGTAACCCCGAAAAGACGAAGTATCCAACTTTCCCAAATATTCAAGATCACGCACCATCTGTTTTAGCACCCCATTCCTGTACTCACCATCGACCTTCGTCAGGGTCAATTCGCTTATATGCGCCATCTTTCTCAACGTCCTTATGAAGTTGCTTAGACTGATTTCATCAACAGTTGGTAAAGGGGCGATTTCCGACTCAAGCCGGGTTATGCATTTAGTCACACATACTCGAAGCTGCACTTTGGAAGCGCTTGGGATTTCTTGGTCGGACGCAAGCATTGCAGGCAAAACAGAAAATAACACCACTCGATATATGTGCAAGTAAGTGTCCTTAGGAGACGAAGCATCCAGTAAAACCTTCATTGCTTGAGGGACAATGGTCAGAAGACTATCAGGGCCATCTTCGGAAAACTTCCCCGCCTTTATATTTGCGATAAGAGGCCCAAAGTTGACATTGTACATTTTCAAGATACCCAACGATTTGTCCATGATATCCGTCGCCCACTGCGAGTGGTGTGGAAGATGATCGGGTGCTGTTTCCCATGAACGCGGCGAGCAGTTGAACTTAGGGTACGTGCACGACAAACCCACGTAGCTGTACAAAGGTTTTTCTAAAGGTGATACCGATGTCAGTGGAGTCGCCAAGGCAGTGCTATTTCTTGGAAAGCCAATACTGTTTCGCGCCAAGCTGGCCCCAATTTCTGTGTTTCTAGTGCCCAACATTAGACCGGCTTGCTTCGGCGCCACATCACCGCCCACATCTCTGGAATCATTGTAATGCTCCCGTAGTTCCGGCAACTCGAGCGCTAGCAACTTGAGAACATCTTCATCCACCACGGAGTCGTTCCACATCACGTTGATATAGTGGTACTTGGAATTGCCTCTGCTTCCCAATCTCTTAGCCGCCAAGTCTGGATACGCCAACTTTGTGAGTTTACCCAACTTCGACTGACCCACTATGATGTTTTGTTGGTCGCCCATGCTGTTTGAAAGGTTAGGGTATTTATGTATGAGCTTCTGGCAAATGATATAGTACACCTTGTACACCGACATGCGAGGGATATTTGACTGGCTCTTGGTGGGGTCCAACGGAGAATCTTCCACTTCTTTGAGCGAGCTGAAGATGATTTTTATCGCCAAAAACGTACGGAGAAGTTCGTGAAAACTTACAGACGAGATCAGCAGGTTAAGGAAAGGCTGCACATGGAAAGGAATGTCTAGCGCTTGAGGGTTTCTGAACGTCTCAAGCACCTGCAGACACAAGTTAAGTGCTTCCGGCTTCAGTTCGGGGGAGACTTGCTGTTCACTCTTGGGACTTTGTCCCAATGTAGCGCTGCTGAATTCGCTATTGTAAAGCAAGTTGTAGAGGTCGTCTAGATAGAGGGTTTCGTGGCAATCTTTCACGATCTCCACTAGAAACGCGCCAAAGTTACTGATGCTTACCTTTTGAAGCAAAGGAATGAATTTGACAAAAGATTCCTCGAAATCTTGAGGACTTTTGCGTTTGGCCGCGGTCTTGGGGCGGTATGGCGAGTTGAAAGATTCCTGCGTATGCAAAGCTTTGGGGGTGGAGATGTGTGGATTCGGGAGGGTATGAGATGGTTGGTTGTGTGGCGTTGGCACATTTGGAGGGGTTGGCGGGGTTAGCATACTTGTCACGTTTGTCGTGTTTGTCGCGTTTGTCACACTTTTCACATTTGTCACATCTGGTGGCTTTGTATAACTTTTCTGATTCAACGATGCTGGTTCTAGTGCATGTACGTCCAGTCTGGGTGGATTCATAGGATACGCATATGGTGAAGTACCAAAAGAGGGCGCCGTGGGTGAATATCTAGGCTCTGGTTTCGGGTCAATATCACGCAGCTGATAAGGCAGAGGCTGATAATGTAGAGGCTGACGAGGTAGATGCTGAGAGTAATATTCGTTCGGCACTGGGGGCCTCACAACCAGTGGTGGAAGGTTCTCTCCATAAGAACTTCTATGCAAATGATCCGTGTTTGTAACCACCCTCAGGTGATCCAGCAGGTCGGTTCGAGGCAAATCATAATGAGAAGGTGCACTATGATACAAGGTGGCACTAACATGGCGTTGATGAGGAAGCACATAACCACTATGGTCATATCCTGGCCGCGTCACAGGAACGGACGAAGGCACGAGGTTCTGGCCAAATTGCGGTTGATAAAGCGGCGAAAACGTAGGTAGTTTGTATGTCATGGGACGTTGGCTTATGGCCAGGAACCCAGGTATAATTCCTGGAGAATCCGGGCCATCTTGACTCAACGCTCGTTGTCTTTTATGTAGTGGAGACTGATCCGACGACATGGAAGACAGATGATAGTGGGAGGAGAATATCTGGGTAACTGATAGTGGCAGAGGCAATAGTAAACAGAATAGGAGAACTAAACTGTGGCTTGAAAAAAATAAACAGAGACACTTGAAAGTTGGAAATCCGGATAAACCTAATAGAGCACCTCAAAATGGACAATATTCGGAAATTTTATACAGCCTGATCTTAAAACGTACACACACGGCTGGAGAAGTGCAGTAGATATAATAAACTAAAAAGAACGAAGGTGCGCGGGGAGCCTCCGGGGCCTCTTAGTATGGATTACCAACACTACATCAAGAGTACAGAGTTTATCAAGCAAGCAAAACAAGCGCATGTGAGTCAGGTGCAGGATACCCGCTGCCTAGCAACGGGAGCAATGATGAAATTCCCGGATCTTTATGGGAAGTTCAGGAATGGGTTTTTATGCTTCTTCTAGAGGCGCTAGCGTTTTGGCACATGGGTTCACATCCGCGATATCGCGGCTAGTGGATTTCTATATTTCTGTATTCTTATTTCTCTGCTGGTGTATTTCGCTGGTGCGTCCCGATGTTGCCATGGAGAAAAAATCCAGCCTGGCCAGATGAATATATTAACGAGCGGGGCTCAAGCGGGAAAAAAATTCGTAAGGCGATGGATCGCGAGATATTGCGGTTATGTGCAGGTTGGAATTGACGTCACATAAAATGCAACCGGAAATTACGGGTGTGAATACATCACCTCTGGACCTTTGGGGTGGTTTGCGAATCGAGGATACGAATAAACGGGGCATAAATTAGTCAGATTTTGTTGAAATTGTCTTGGGTTTATGGGAACATCCTAAAGTTCGTGAGTGCCCATTTTCTACTCTAATACTAACACCGCGCGCTACTTTACGACACTGCCGGAAATATTCCGAGCATTCCCACAAGAAAATTCCACACATTCCAAACGACATTCCAAACAACATTCCCAAAGACATTCCCAAAAAGAACTAAGTATCGAAAAAGTATCGAATAAATAAAGACGCCTTAGCGGCTGGTTCAGTAACTGCAAAATCTACCATTTTCGGCACTTGTGGCCATTTTCTTGGCGTTCCCGCATTCACACCTAGGCTCCGAATGGTCAGGAGTCGCGAAGCACGGGGCCGCCCGGGAAATATTCCCCATCACTGTGCACTCTATACAAACCATACATTGTAGAAATTGTGTAACGATGGGGAGTCCCGAAAGAAACATGTGACGCAGCACTTTTCCCGCCACCAAGTGTGCAGTATTTATACTTTTGCCAACTTCTCCTTTTTATATTTCTGGGATGTATAGATATTTGTAAGAAATTGTCTTAACAATGACATGTTACCGATGCTGATCATTTTGCCACTATTATTATATTATGATCCCATTGTGTTTCCAATATTCCATTGTGTTTCCATTGATTCCTTGTGACTCCATTGTGACTCCATTGTGACTCCATTGTGACTCCATTGTGACTCCATTGTGATTGGTGCAGAAGACCGGTGTCACGTGATAGGTCACCGATAACTCATTGAAAGATACTGACTATAGTGCAGTAAAATTAAGTTTTACTGTTTCACATTTGGGCACATCCATTCGCCTCAAGTCTTGGCCAAAGGTGGCGTGGGTTCTGGCATGATATCCTTGGGCGCCAGAACATTTGCGTGCCCTCGTTTTCGTTCGGTAACGAATGCCGTTCCCGCAAAAACATTGGGAAAATAATTGAGAAAATGAATCAATTTGCGCGCTCTTGCTATTGTTCTCTAAATACCCGCACACCCCAGGGAACAGCACCATACAACACATCTTCTACACATGCACAACTCGCCAGATTGGCCGTTGTAAGTTGTTGTGGGTTTCCGCAATGATTCTGGTATTCAATGATAATGTACAAGAATTGTTGAAATACTTTTCGAATCGGGCCAGAATAAACGGACCTCGGTATTTTGGGCGTTAGCCAATCAGAGGGTCACTAGTCCATGTAATGTGCTGATTATGAAAACACTGTATATCGCAGAACAATACTGTTGGGTGTTGCATTGGGTGGCAAATAAGATCTCGAAAGCGGCCTCTTTTTGAACTTTCCCTTCAAGCTGTGTACAAATACTTGTCGATTTTTCGGATAAACGTAGTCTTTGAACTGAAGCAACCAGGTGGCAAGTGTGACGCATTGCTCGCTGGAAATAGACGTTGTACATAATTCTCTGTATAACCCATCATGTCGCCCATGTCGCCCAAAACAGTGCATACATTCTCGGGCTTGGGGAAAGAATAGCCCAGTGATGGATGTGTAAATAGCAAGCGTGTTCTTAAATAGCAAGCTTCCGATTCCCAATTCGGGCCAATAATTAAATAGGCGGAACAAGATTAAATAGGCCGGAACTAGTTTGGCCGACACAAGTCGCAACAGACCTCGGTGTGTATAATCACAAAGACTGAGTGGCAAAATACCACGTCTGCCGTTTCGGGAACACATAGAACAGAATATTTGGAAGTAAGAAACCTTGTAATCCAAAAGTACCACTTAGGTTGTTCATATTCTGTGTTTTCAATCAGCACAATTTGTATATACCTGAGGCACATAGACAGTTCCAGTGGCCCACGACGGTATCCTATCCTCACCAGAATGAGGCCAATTGGAGCCAACCGGGCACGGCGCTTGCATTGACTTTAAGGAATGTAGCGGCAATACATCCAAGAATGATGTTTAGTGTTAGATATCAGTTGTAGGGGCGATCACGCTATAATTTTTAACTTTGATATTTCAATTAATTTAGGTAAACTAGTGGCTTCTCCTTTTCCTTCATTTAAATTTATCCATTTATTTTTAGTGCCAGCTCGAAGTCCGGTAGTTCGGTAACAGGCAACTCGACTAGTGGTAACTCACTAGTAGATAATTTATTTGTTATTGTAGTAATACGTTCTTCGCCCGTTAGCCAGAATGGGGGACGGGCGTACTATATAACTACTTAACGGCGAACTCGCAAACAATAGGAGCGTACGACCGCCACGGGCGGTGTGGGGTGAACCACAGATACAAGAGAGGATGATAGCTCAGCCACTTAGGCCGTGTAGGGACGGCCTAGTATGAGCAGATAACGTAGCGGCCAACCTTATTAGGCCCTATCGCTGGTAGACATATTAAAAATTTATATGAATACGTTGAAAATATATACGATGAAAGATTAAAAGATATGGGAGTTAGTTCTAAAAACAACATTGAGTAGTTACAGAATAGCAGGAAAATCAATAAGCATAGCATGGCATCCAAAAACGTTTATGCAATCCAACACATGGAAATGAGATAAAATTACATACAATCAAATATCACAAGATATGAAACATAATAATATAATTGGTGGCATTGAATATGTTCGAAAGGTGACTGTTTTAGGAATTAGGTAAAACATAGGCTTGGATAAAAGAATTACAAAAGATGCTTTTCTTCGCAAAGATTCAATTGTCTTTTTTTTCTCATCAAAAATATGCCCCTTTTCCTGCTGTCTTGATCTCTACATACACGGTGCTTCGAACAGGGTGGTTCAAAACTTCGGGTGTATTAAAAGATTGATTAAAGTATTTGCGTCGATTTGGAGCAGCCAGGACCTTCTTATATAAGTTTCCATTAGTGTTGCGCGGTCGCGTAATTATCCCTAAAACGTAATGAAAATTACGAAATTATGCTGTCATTTTACTATTACGTTTTACTATTTTCGGGGGCGTCGAAATCGTAATTCGTAACAATTCGTAATACGAAGCCGTAATACAAAAAATACGAAATCGTAACACGGAAAATACGAAATCGTAATACGAAATCGTAAAACACTGAAGCGCGATAGTGGCGGTCAAGGGTGACAATGAGAGTACCAGTCACAATTATGTCTTGTCAGAATTATGTCTTGTCATAATGCTTAATGATGTGCTAGGGTAGTTCCGATACCATTTTTCTAAAACATTTCTATAAAGACTCTCTCTGAAAGAAATTCATGGAGGAAAAAAGTCTTTGGCCCCTTTACTGAAGGTATTATTCGCCAGCAATATAATCAGTTCAAAGTATTCCGTATAAATTAGACAGCTCCTCATATTAAGCCCTAAACAAATATTTTCAGCGATTTAATTTCTTGTGTTACTGCTATCATTCCGAATAGATAAAGATCGTGTTACTGATCTACAAAAAGCGTAATATGAAAATTACGTTTAAGTATTACGAATTACTATTATGCCGTGATAAAGCATAATCCCTCTACGCATTACTATTTTGAGAGGTCAAAAAATCATAATTCGTAATTTTGCGTAAAAAGCGGCCTAATTCGCAACACTTTTCCATAGCCAACCATCACAGGTCGACCCATGTCACTGTTGGGTACGATTATCTCTGTGCAATGCTTATCCTTGGTTCAAACCCCTTTAACACACCTTGTGGTCAGACTTAGCGTGAACTCACAGTTCCTAAAGGAGTGGAGTTCTGGTCTATCACAAAAAGGTATTTCTTATTTTGATCCTAGGAATACCTAGCTTGCGCTAGAGGTAATTAGAGATTTATAGAGATACACTTAGGATCAATAATGCGAACTCCCAGAATTGAGGAATCTGGATAAAACTACTCGCTAAATAACGCCACTGGATTATTAATATTCTTCCAAAGTCGGGAGCGGTATCCCTTGGCTTGAGATGATGTTTCAAGATAATACCCTCTTGTTCTATACTTGATCTACTTGTGGGGCGTATGTATAATTTTCAGAGAATCTTGGGAAATATTTATGTGATTGTATAATTATATCAACTTCACTCCTACTTCATTCTCCTCTTTTCTACTTTCCATACTAACGCCCATATATTGGGTAGTGAGTGGACACCAATATGGTCCTTTCATATGCACTTTTGTGTGCAAACATCATAACTAATATCCGCAATAAAAAATATGTACATTCTCGCATATCCCTCACTTTGGAGCTATCCACTAAGGCTCGCATATTAAGGCCTGTGTCATTCATTTGACCATGTGACCTTTCGATAAAAAGGCAACAATCCATAAAACCACAGTAAATCGACTACTTGATACCACGCATTTCCATGTTATTATAATATACAAGCACGTGTGAAGTCACCAGTTCCACTACACGCACCTCAATATAGAAAAATATTGATACTATTGGTCCATGTGCACTTTCTAAAGCACCTAAAGAGACCATCCTTCAATGTACAGCTTCTCCTCTTTCTCGCCGCTAAAAAGCGTGGGCCACTCCTCGTACTCTAAAGAAGCCATGCCCTTGTATTTTCTCGTCTTCTCACTCTCCAACAACGTCAAGTAACTCCAGTCCAAGAAGTCCTCCATGTTGTAGCTTGGCTTTCTAAATGGCTCACCAAACATCTTCGCCAAAGTAGCCACATTCGGGTGGAAATGAGTCATGAGGGCCTCCAACTCCCACAACGAAGAGCCCATGGCGCCAGTGTTCAATGGGTCTTTTTCAGAATCATTGTATGTATCAGTATATTTGGAATCCGACGTGGTGTTTTGGAGCAACACCATACACGTTGGATGTCTCTTGAGAAGGTTGTAAATAAACGGAATCACAATAACAACCGCCGGGGTAGAGGCGGCTAACGAGAGACGGGCCAATTTCTTGATGAAAGATGCAACCAAATTGGCAGCAAGGTGTGTGGAGCTCAAAAACAAGTCACACAAACGGAAAAACCTCGACCGGTACCGCGTGTACATGAGGTCAGGGGTGAGAAGCGAGTAGAGTTTGGTGTAGAAATCAGGGTACTCCAAGTTGTAGTTCTTCATGAGTTCCCAAAGAGAGTTGAGTGCAAGAATGGGCACCACCTCGTCGTCTTCTTGGTCATATGCATCAGTCAAGAAATCCATGAGACCTGCAGGCACTCCCATGTATGGAATCACCTTTTTGTGTAATATAAGGAGCAATGCCTTGTACTGCGCGGGCGAGAGCTCGGTGATCTTTAACACTTCCAAAAGACACTTCTGGTAGCGGGTCTTGATGCTTTGTTTGTATGCAGTGGAGGGGAGTTTGATATCTGAAAAAACGGGCGCTTCACGGAGCTCGTCAGTGTCGGCCGAGTATAAGAGGCCTCCTCTGATGATAGTAAAGTAGTTGCTGAAGATCTGGACTCTCTTTTCGGCGTCCAAATCCTTCCATGAGGAAATGGTCTCCACGAGCGACTTTTCGAAGAAAAACACCTGCAAATCCCAGTATTTGGCAAACTTTTCCATGAATTCAAGCACCAAGAAGTTACCTGACGATTGGTCAGCCAAAACCTCCCCGCAATCACTAAGAAGCAACAGCTCTATAAGCGATTGGTATGTTTCTACAGGAAACTCAGTTGCGGCCTTGGCCTCGAGCCTAACTAAGCCCAACATGAGGTCCAAGGCGTCTAGCTGGAGCGACAGTGAGAAGGCCAATTCGGTACGCACAAGTCCACACAAAATTTCCTTGAATTTGGCGTATTTGTCCTGCAACCATTTGGCCACAAGCTGTTTTTTTTCGCTTTTTTGGGTGGAGTCCATGGTATTCTCTGCAAGGAACTTCTCAAAGCAACGGTAGATGCTCAAGGTAAGAAACCGCGCCTTCTCTTCCACGACATCGTCTTCCTCTTCCTTTAAAATAACTTCAATCTCGTGATACTGGGATAATAAATCAACAATATTGTTGTACTTGGAGTTGTCCAAGGTTTCCGACACCAAAGAGGTCACCTGGTCCTCAGAAAAGAGCTTATCTTTGGGAGAGGCCTGAACCTTCTTCTTACTGCCCTTCGACGATTTTCCAGCCAGTCTTTTCGCCATTTTTCACGTACTATAAGCAACACCTTTAGCTGATTGTAATCATCAAATTATTCAGAGATGAGCGACTGCACAGTGCTGCGAAGGGCACTGCAGTCAATGTATTTTACCAAAAGCGCGCACCTAGGCGTTACCCGGCACGCCACTATATAAGCGCACTGGATTCCGCCGCAAAGTTTTTTCACGCCATATGACCTTCCAAGTTTTATAAAACATGATGAAGTCTCGCGTATTTGCTTACAATTCCCTCTGGGGTTGAGTTGGCGCCCTCGGGTGCTGATTCCTCCGGAAATGCTCCTCCGTACGGGGGTGTTGGGTTTTTTTGGTGATGGTGTTTGGCGCAACCTTTCTTGTTACATAACACAAACGCTTTAAGAAATTCTGACCCATTTGGAAGGTCACTGCAATTATTGGTTTAAATCATGACTGGTTTGATGTGATCTGATTCAATTTGATACTGAATCGATCTCAATCAAATTCGATAATGAATTTAATTTGAATTTGAATTTGATCTGATCTGATCTGATCTGATCTTATCTGATCCGATCGGTTGAAGTTAAATTTTAGTTGAATTTCATGTTCCTCTTTTCTCTTGACTTGAACTTTAATGGTGAGAGCTGAGATAGTGTTTACAAAGGTGGAATTTCTGACAAGATTTTATCGTGTGACCCTCAGAAACATATCGCGGCTGATTCAGCCGCTTTTTGATGTGTTCAGTAAAGTCATCACAAGTCTTCCAGGTAGTCTCTGAACCCTTGCTAGTAATTATGAGAGAACTCATTCTTGCAGAATGTTCACTGTCTAGAAGAATTAATACGTCTTTTTCCGAACCTTCGTGGCGGATAAAACAACCTTTCTAGAACTAACCGAAGCTCTCTTATCAGATAATAGAGGCTATTTCGGGATTCCCACATGTCCTTTAATAAGTCAGATCAGCCACCAATGCAACTAAAAGATGCTCAAGTTATTATTTTCCATGAATACTAAATTCATGAAAGTTTAAGAATATGAAGAGTTGTTTTGCAGATCCTCGGTGTTTGTATCTTGGGTGGGTGACATACCTGAGAGATGCAGATCTGGCCTTTTGCATGTTCCGATTAAAGTGATTTGTAAGTTTTGCAAAAAAGTGGGTTATTCTTCCTAAAGGAATTTTCACTGTTAAAGTGTTTCTTATGTGCTTCGATGCAGCCCCTGAAAGAGTGTTATGCTATATACCTGTAGTTTTCTGTCGTTCACATATGTCATCTTAAATGAGTAATTCTTTGTTAAAACACCAGAAAGGCATGAATGGTCCTAATTAAAGCAATGAATATGCAAGGAAAATCATTCTATACTCTTTACAGAACGCATTATAGAAGAATTCTTTTAAATCTTGATTGAGACAGTAATGATTGAGGACATCTTAGAAAAAGAACATTCGTTTAATTCTACAACGCGAACGTTTGAAAATCACTTTTTGGTCCTGTCGTTAAATCCTTTTTTGGGGGGGATATCTACACCGTTAGTAAATGGATCAAAAGCGTGGACCCTTGATTTCGAATCTACACATACCATCGGATCTCCATCCGAAATAAGTCAACATATGTGCAGATTGAATGAAGAAGGTCCATAACTCGGAAGATGGCTTATAAGCTTTATAGTTCATATCCGCTATAGCCATTCCGAAAATGGCAAAAACATTGTTACATCAAAAAAAAGTTGGTTCTAAATGCGTTGTGGGAAAAATGGGAACAGCTTTATTGAAGTAAACCTGATCAATTCTAGACACAGCCCTCCTTCGTAATGTACTTCGTTTCAGACCTTTTATTTGATACTACGGAATTGACTATATAATCGTTTACATTGGTCATGTGTATTAACAAGTCTAAACTAGATTCATATTATGTTCTTGGTTTCTCGATATCAATGTCTAGTAATAGTGAGAACACAGAGACCATATCCAAAAGTAGTTTGCGAAAATTTTACGAATTACAAGTGATAAACTGAGTTAGAGCAGTGAAGGTCCCAAATACTTTTATGTGAAATTGCCAGGACAGGTATAGTGGGTAAGCTCTTTAAGTTTAGGCAGGTTCGGTAAATTGGTTTTTCTCGACATTGTGATTTCCCTACCCCAGTGCTGTCCGATGTGAGATTCTAAAACTAGTAGTAAAGCAACAAAATAGGCAGATTCAGGACGACTGGAGCTGCACACTAACGATGACATAAAAGGAAACTTCAATAAAAAACAGATGCAAAAGTGAAAACTAAAAGAATCAAGGAGTTCTTTGAGAAATATGAGGTCTTCAATACAATATGAAATGAACCACCCAGGGCAAATCTTTCAGAGGTATTCGCTGGCATCGCACAAACCGAAATCACCTTAAAAGGTTACAACTTCTAAATAATCCTTAACCACCTACACTTCTACGCTTCCAATGAAAATCTTACGATGATTGTATTAAATGTGGTTTTATACAGCTTAAATGAAGGTCTCATATGGAACTGGGGCCAAGGTTTGGGCAGCGTTACCATCGGCAGAGACGATCTTGGCAGGTCTTGGTTGAGCAGGTTGTCTCTTCAACACAACTTGCTTACCGGTGGCCTTGGCCTCCTCTCTCAAGCCAGCGTTGATCTTGACTCTCTCCAAGAACTCCTTACGACAAGCGGAGTGCTTGACGTGCTCAACTCTCAAGTTGACCTTCTTCTCGATGTATCTGTTACCAACAACCTTGTTGACAATGACACCGACGGAAGACTTGGTGACGTTGAAAACGATACCGGTCTTACCGTGGTAGTACTTGTGTGGCATACCCTTTTGGATAGAACCGTTGGCCTTGATGTCAACAATGTCTCCGACCTTGTATATGGTCAAGTACGTAGACAAGTTCACAAGTCCGTGCTTCTTGAAGTCACGTTGGAACATGTAACGAGTACCAGATCTGTAACCGCGTCTAGAATGTTAGTATTGTGGGGGTAAGGAGTCAGGAGGCATGTGTTAGGAGTTGGGCGAGTTGGGCGAAGTTGGGGAAATTTATGAATCGTTTTTGTACACTTTTGTGGCACTTAAAGACGAATATCTTAGACATTGACTGAGGAAAGCTTTGTGTTTATAGGGTCATGCAAAACAGGACATGGAACACTTTTTCAAGATCTTTTTTGCATCATTCGATTATGTGATAAATTCTGATTAAGGGGATGACTTTAGTTTAGGAATACACCCGCTGGTGTGGGTTTTTGCTGGATATTGATGCTCATTGGATATAATGGTACAGCCATTACCATGTAATAGGACACAGGATGGAGAATATATATCTTCATTTGGACACTTTCAACAGCCAACACATGGCACCCTCTAGATTTGACTATTCGCATAGGCCTCATGGCCTCATGGCCTCCGTAAACTTTGGATTCCAACGGTATCACATTCACACATACGATTTACCCATTTTTGTATACTGTTGATGTAGCTAGAAGTTGAGAGGAATTTCCTGATTATCTTTTTTTCCTGGTGAGCAGGGACAAAATTTTCAACACTGCAGACAGCAGCCCGGGCGCGGGCCGGCACACCAGGGTGGTGGGAGGGGCCGTGCACGTGCGCGCATCGGCCTTAGGTCTTGAGCCCTAGAGCCTGGGATGGTAAAGTGCATGTTAAATGTGGAAACAAAAGGGGGAATTTTCGGGAGAATGTTATTTCTGGGTTTATTTGTGGGTATTATTCAAGAAAAGGTTGTTATTTTATGGGTTTACCTTGATTTTCCTCGGTTTCTGTAGCATACCGTATTTATTGACTGAGTGAGGTAGTAAAGTTAGACTTTTTTGTGAATGATTTGTTTCTTTAAAAAAAGTGTATGATTGTGCTGTTTTCGAAATTATGCCACATATTGATGGGCCGCTTTTAGATATACAAGTGGGGACTTCACATCCGTGGCTTTATCGGTATACATGGATGGTTAAATGTTGCAAGATCTCCTGGATCATCTGATCTCAGATCATGTGACAGAAGAGACACTTTACAAAGCTAAAATCATCAGTATGATGATCTCTAGAGGATTAGCGGTTTGATCCCGAGAGAGACTATGACTAGGAAGGTGACCACAAAAATAAACACGAAGATACGAAGACGTTTTTGGAACGCCACCAAAATATGCAACCACAGAAAGACGAGCCTCAAGAAGTTGTCACCAACCAGTAAGTGTATTTTTGTTTTTTTGTTTTTTTTTGTTTTTGTTTCTTTGCTTAATACATCTGATAAGGGGCGGTAATGGTAGCCTAATTCCAACATTACACAAAACTATACAGTAACATCACTTTATACGCATGAGTTATTTACACGCGATTTTAAACATGTATATCAGTTTATGCATTTATCGTTATTTCGTTCATAACTACGTGGTAAAAACACCCACAAGAAACTTGGAAAATGAAAAATTACTTGAAAGTATACTTTTGTGTAAGCAGTATATTTCCTACTACTTTATAAATCGGAAAAATGGGCGTAGTATCCGGAGAATTATATTACCAAAGGGACGGACAATTAATTACTTAACACTTTCGATGACTTCTACTACATTAGTGAAACAGTTAAATAATCTTTTTTTTTTCTTTTGAAAAGCAACACACAGATGTAACGCAGCATGAATATGGCTTAATTTTGGCTCAAATGGTAATTTTTATTAAAATATCCTGTTTTGCCTGGTATCGCACAACGTGGTTTTACTAATCTTAGTGGAGTGTTGACAGGCATTTTGATTAAATACATGCGAATCCTATACTTT
>JAJMIV010000069.1:0-35699 GCA_030563445.1 Metschnikowia gruessii
GCCAATCCTTATCCCGAAGTTACGGATCTATTTTGCCGACTTCCCTTATCTACATTATTCTATCAACTAGAGGCTGTTAACCTTGGAGACCTGCTGCGGATATCAGTACGACTTGGCATGAAAGTAAATCCTTCCTGTGGATTTTCAAGGACCGTCGTAGGCGCACCGGACAACCACGAGGGTTGCTCTTCCAGTCATAAAACCCCATCTCTGGTTAATCCATCCAGGGTCATAAACTGTTAGAAGAAAAAGAAAACTTCTTCCAGGGCCCACGCCGACGTCTCCACATTCAGTTACGTTACCGTGAACTCCATATCCAAGTTTTGGAATATTAACCAAATTCCCTTTCCCTCGACCACCTTGTTGGTGAGTTAAATCAGGTTTAACTTAGCAGTTAGGATCGACTAACCCATGTTCAACCACCGAGACCTGCACTAGGGGAAGTTCGACCCAGCTTCACATCCAAGGTTTCGTCACTACCTCCACGCCTACCTACTCTTTAGTCAAGGCGAAGTGTAAGTAACATACTTAATCGCCATCCATTTTCGGGGCTAGTTCATTCGGCCGGTGAGTTGTTACACACTCCTTAGCGGATTACGACCTCCATAGCCCGTCCGGCTATCTAGATGAACAACACCTTTTGTGTTGTCTGATGAGCATGTATTCTGACACTTTAACTTTACGCTCGGTTCATCCCGCAACGCCAGTTCCGTTTACCAAAAATGGCCTACTAAAAGCTCTACATTAATGCCGACCTTTAATTAAAAAAGGAAGGCTACTTACATATTTAAAGTTTGAGAATACACTAAAGCTCTTTCGCCCCGAGACGTCTAATCATTTGCTTTACTTCATAAAACTGTTTGTAAACTATTTTGTCATCGCTTTGGTCTAAACCTAAAGTACCCAGATTGCCCCTCCAAATTCAAACGCCCCAATTTGCTTCCACATTGCATTGAATCCTTGTTATTTGGTCATTTCAAGGAGTCAAATCGGACTGAGCGAGGTCATGAGCTCAGTGACAACAAATCTAAAACCAAGAGTGTCATTAGCTAAGGCCGCCAAGTTGCTCACCGCCGTTACAAGCCCACCCCCGCGCAAAATTTAAAACATGACTGCAATTCCATCAAAGGGTCCGAAATTGATAGAATGTATTTAATTTTCTGAATCTAGATATGTTTTTTGTTCCATGACCAAGGTGTTTGCAGATAGCACAGATTCTTGCTATCAGATTATGATGCGCTGAAGCCCCGCACGTCGATATCCAATGGCAGGTTTAAATATGCCCAAACCTCTTCAAACAGCTACAAACATTAATTTATTGTCTTGCTGGGCCTTGTACCCATGAACCTGGTGTATATTTTTGAATTTACTAAACCGGTAAAAGTCAAGCGTTTCCTCATATTCAAGGATTTGTACATTTCAACTCTGATACCAGAAAGTGCATTTACAAGTACTAATTTCTTGTTTCATAAAGCCACTACGCGGTCTCGCTTCCGTCACGAATCATAGTTATGTTTTTTTTTTTTTCAAAGAAACAAGTCGTATTACACGATACCACTATTCATTAAATATATATAGTCTATAGAGGATGATTATTGAAAGTGGCCGGCTGTCCCGAGTTTTATACCTTCCTTCATACCCTAATCCCTGGGTAGGTTGGGTCAACTTGTCATCAATCCTCTTCAACTGTCTATAGAATAAAGGCTGAAGGTCCATTTTCTCCCTCTCGCTGTCTGGACCGGACTTTTTCACCGAACAAATTAGTGTTGCGCAATGCTTCAGAAGTAGTTTGTGATGGTACTAACATTAAATATACTTCATCGTCAATGGTTGCCCACAATAGTTGATACTGACTTATGAAAACTGGCTCTTGTCTAATCTTTCAGCTTACTGTGTTCTTCGAGCTTACTATGCTCGAAATATTCCAAAATAGATTTGTTTGTCTTGTATATGTATTTATTAGCTTGATCGTAACGTGCGGGGTTCACATCGTTTTATGTGTCTTATATGTTGCTTGAAAAAAAGAGAGGTAATACGTTATCGCCTGGCGGATTTTCAGTATCTTTTTGGGGGTATTTAGACAGTCACCAATCGGTTTCAAAGTGTGCGGCGACTTTTCAACTGATTTTGGGAGTGGAACTTGATCCTAACTAGAATCCAGAAGCTAATATATCAGCATTTGAGGCAGGAAATGTCTCGTGATAATAAGTAAATCTGCCTATTACGGTGACTCCTGTTGTACAATCACTCCACACCCCTAGAATGAGTGGTGTGCGAAGAACTAAGAGTAGGACTTAATGTTTAAAGGTCCTCTAGATTGTCTATATCACAGTTGTACGCATGGCAATTTTGAATATTTGGGTCTGTACTAAATTTGAAGTATTCTTAGGGTATCGATATGCATGTTACAATATTCAACAACGAATAGCAAAATGTACATTTGTGGGTCAACTCCCTACCCATTCGGCTGCGTCGTGCGTTGAATAGACGATAAAAAATCTACTTAGTATATTGAAGTTGCAAGAGAAGGCAAAATAGTAGTAATAAATTCTAGGACCAAAACTTACGGTATGGTTTGTCCGTTTTCCAGATCGAAAGAGATCAGTTTCATGGTCTTTAGTGACTTAAAGTGAAGATGGACTAATTAGCTGGACCAATTAGCTTATCTATATAAGTTGCCATTGCAGTAATTTCAAGAAACGTGAACATTATATATCTTAAGGGAGAATTATGAGATATACCGAGTTTATATCATTTTCCTTGAACCAAATGACGTACGAGTCTTTACTGAAAAACTAATCGAACGACCTCCCAGAAGACTATCGCCATACAAGATTCGCATTATTCTCGAGCCAAACCCAATTCCATATGGCGAAGCTTGGGCACGGAATTGCGCTGATTTCGTAAACTTTTTGTCTCGGTTCACTGTTGACATCCATTTGGCTCTAATGGTAAGAACAACTATTAGAGATATTGATTTTCGCTCATGACAAGCCGTTTGATCACACACGTTGCATAATTTTCAACCGAACAAAGATTAGGAGAAGAAGGTTTGAGGATTCCACAGGACTGGCACTGCTGGATTGTAGAATCTCGTTAATTTGTCATATAAAGGTATTCACCCAGCAGAAGATTACGGACCAATAGTCCTTTAGATTAGGAACTTAGACAACATACATATCCTAGGTTACAATTTGTGCAACAGACCAATGATAATGGAGTTTGGCATACTACTTTTCACAAATGGTTAAAAGTCTAGAACTGGGAGGCTGGTAACATCTGACCGACTTCGGTAATCCTTTGGCAATTCTTTGGTTTCGCTTTGCTCAATCGGGGATTCCGTTTGCAATGCATAGTAATGTTGCAATGCTCAACAAACAGAGATTTTGCAAACCCATGTTCAATGCATTGAAGGTGATTAAATGATTGCTCTAAGCAAATGCCACTAGGTCGAATTACTGTAAGGGTAGATGGAAGATACGCATTCAATTAATGTCAAATATACTATATAGTTCGGGAGGAGATAGATAAGTCATCCTGGTTTCGTCACAATCGCAAAGCTGTTAATTTTCGTTCTTTAAGTGAGAATATTCAACCAAGTGGGAAAGTATATGATCTCGTCTAGGGAGTTTATGTTGAATCATATGAAGTGAGCATGTTTGATAAACAGTAAAAATGTCTAAGTTTTCCCTATCGGGTACACAAGGTCTGAACCTGAACGTGACTTCATCGAGGATTTGGTTCGACCAGTAACCGGTTTCCACTAGATTGCGATATCGTTTAATATTGACATGATAAAGTTTGATGCTAAGTTGTTCGTTTAGTAGTAATAAAGATAAAGGTGGTGTACATGGGACCCGTCTTAGTTTAAGTCGTCGGAAAGTTAGTTCTAGTTATGCCTTGACGACCTCGAAGGGTCAGGTTACCCAGTGATAAATGGTATGGTTCCTAAGGAATGGGCTTCCCAAGGAGCAGTTTCGTCAGGGTATTTCTGGCTGTGCTTTCGCCACTACGCTCGAGCTAGTATATATTTATCTGATAATGCATACTAATTTAAGACACCAGTTTTGAAATCGTTATTGAGCGGCTTAAATCCAAGTATACTATGTAGCCTACGATTGTAAATGCGCAAATGACATTCTCAGATAAAAGATTCGATGATTAATAAGCCTCTCGAAATACGTAATGGAATGGGAGAGGTGGTTGGAAAGATATAATTTGTCTGATTTAGTAAAATGGTAGTGGCACTTCTTCAAAATAGGATAAGTTGCAACGTGCTGGACATAGTTTAGTTTTACTTGAGGGGACCAGTGTAATTTATTTGGTTCACGATTGGCATTCGAAGTCGGGAGTATGTCAACCTGATCTATTTTGTAAGAGTTGTAGTTAGACGTGCAAATCAAGCCGATTGAGGATTGAAGCAATGAAAAATCTAATGCATAATATGGCTAACTTGATATCAATAGCACAGTTTGAATTTGAACGAAGATGTGCATTGTTTACAAGAACTTAGCGTGGTGTAAACTTCGCTACCGAACGGCACTGAAAAACTTCCTATTGGGTCACAACCCATTCCCGAGGAAACAATTTGTATCATGGGGTAGCGTGAGGCGTCCTAGAAGACTAGGGTTGGTCTCAGTGATTTTCAAACGTTTAATGCGGAATTAATCACAGGTATATATGAATTTTACGAGTTGTTGACGTGTTTGTTTGGAGTTATATACTGTTGTGTATTGTTTAATTAGACAGCAGTACCTGAGTCTTTTAATGAGATGTTTTTGTGGGAAAAACATTTTATTTTTAGAAAGTCTTGGATCCCGCCGCAAATCTTAGGTGCAATGGAAAAAGTGTATCATATGGAATGGTGTTCAACAGTAAAGGAAGGCGAAAAGAGGCTTTAATATCTGTTTCCTATAATGGCCATATCCGAAGAAGTTGAGTCTATGACACAATTGAAAACAGATATGAGGGATTTGGTAAAAGATCTTGGTTTGTGCAAAGTTCCCTGCCCGCCGTCGAGTGCTTGATAGTTCTAGATTATATGACATATCTGAAGCTATGGCTGAGTTGGCAAAGTAGACAAGCTTTAAATATAGCAAACAAGAAAGGGATGATGGTATATTTGGAAGACAAGATTAAAGTGGATCATGATCACCAAGTATCTACAGTATGCAGACGTTGTATGTGCTGTTCACACGGTATGCCTCCTGAATTAAGATTTATTTTCTAACTAGGATGTTGATAGAATCACTATCTAGACCAGGAAGCGACACTTGGCAAAGAGACTCTTTCCTCGATTAGGACAAACTTATATAATTTAATATATAGCTGAATCGGATGTCCCGAATATAGTTTATTCTCTCTTGTTATTATATTAGATCATCTTCATGGGACCCTCGTTATTACAGGCCTCAATCTATGTTCTACTGTCCTTCAAACTTCCAGCCCTGAACGCAGAAACCAAAGAAAAAATCAGAAAAGCTCTTTCGATCCCATAGATGGCTTAAATAAACTTTGAATTAAGCAATACACAGAAGAATCATGTGGATCTTGATGGCACTTGGAAATTGGAATCATCTTTTCTATGTAAAAGGTTTTTCTAGTCGTCGTTTTGTCCCTTGTACGGGGTTGATTAGCCGCGAAATTCGCTATCGATTTAAGATGTCCCCGCTGTTTCTTCGTTTGATGATGTGGTGGCTACAGTTTGAAGTTTGAAGATAAGAATCTAAGTATTTTAATGTTCTAAAGTGAGTGTTGTTTTTCTTAACCGTCGATATCCTCGTATTTGTCGGTTCTCTTTTCAGCCTTGAGATCGTTAAGTTTGACACCACCACTAACTGAGAATTGACCTCCAGCCCCGATTACTTGAATATCGATATTTTTGGTTGCTGTATTGAAAATACGCGTTGGTGTTTCAACATCGCCATCAAGGGGGCCAAGGCCAGGCGCATATGTATCGCCAAAACCCCAGGCATAGACCACTCCATCATCAGTTACTGCAAAAGAATGGTGCGATCCTACTCCAATCGCTTTAAACTTAAGAGTCCCATCGGCAATGCGCAACAAAGTAGGAATTGGAACTGATCTAGGGTTACCATGTTGGTCTCTGAAGGTATACTCTGGCAAGTCATCCAGGGCGATTCCTACTTCTTTCATATCATACCGCCCCCAAGTGAAGATTTCTCCTTCTTTGGTCAAAGCTAACGAATGGTGCTCTCCACCTACGATCTCAACGATATGTTTGTCCTTCAAAGCAGGAATTATAGTCGGTTTCAGGATAAGAGAACCATCTTCAAGTTCACCTTGATCATTCGTGATACCACATTGGCCATATTGGTTGAGACCCCAAGTTAAAACTTGACCCTTTGAGTTGATTGCGAAACAATGGAAGTCACCACTGGCGATGTATTTGATATCGTAGAGACCAAATGTATGGGGCTCTAAAGCAGCAAACTTATGCCTATCGAGTATTTTACGTCCCAACTGGAACTGCTGCCCGTTTCCCCATGCATAGACAATTCCCTTGGCATCTAAGGCCAATACATGGTCTTTTCCGGTGGCTAACTGAACTATGTTCTCTAATGTTTGCATTTTGGTAGGATGACCTTGGATGTTGACAGATTTTGAGTAGCCCAACAAGCCTTCATTGCTTCTAAACGTTCCCCACGTATAAACCTCACCATTGTCATACAAAACTGCACTAATGTTATCGGTAGCAGCCACTTGGACAATTCGGTTGCTTGTTTGAGGCAAGTTCTCGACCTTTCCTGGAGTGGACTCGGCTGCATTCAAATCTCCGTCATCGTCAGAGTCGTCAGCATCATCCATAGATTTCAAATTTTCCTTTCCAGATGTGTCTCTACCCAAAACTTTGCTATCATTGGTTCCCCAAGACCACAACACATTGTTGCTGTCCAACGCGAGCACGTGCATGCCTCCAACAGAAAAATCGACAATGCCATCAGCTCCTAGGTGCTCAGATGTTAAATAAGGATTAAGTCTTGGGCGCTTAACTTCCTTGGTTCTAGCCTCTGGCCCGAGGCCAAGTTCGCACATGGAACCAGTTCCCCATACAAAAACATCTAAAACTTGTCTTTTCTGAACTGGGGCCTCATTGATATTAGGAAGCCTACCATACGAGTGGAGAATTGCGGACGATGTTGATTTAAGCCTTTTTGCCCTTTGTCCGGAGACGGGCGAGGCCGAGCGTTTCAGAGATCTTTTCAAAGCAACCATGGCGTATGTTTGTTGCTCTGAATGTAGTCATCGGGCGAATCTGAAATATTGTCGTGTACTGCATACATAATGAAGCATTATACTGAAGCTTCAATTTAGTTCAACCTCCTTTCATAGATTCTATATTATTTTGTTCGGTTTATTGTATATACCTAGTTTAACGAATTCACCCCAGCATCAGAGTACCCCTTTTTCTTGTGGCTCCATTTACTATTGGCCTCCACAATTCTCCTAGCCAAGTTTTGCACAAGGTACGCAATGGATCCTGTTGCTCTGATTAATGCAAGCAAAGCCACAAACCAGAGAATAAATACCAAATAGTAATTCTTCGACGTATCTCCTGGTTCATATACTTGCAACATTGTCATGATGAACACGAGATTCGCCAATAACCAGAACAACACAACCTTGGTCCTAACATTTTTGGCATAATCCTCGCCGTCAATTGTAGGAGGTTTACTAGTGTTGGTTTTGATCTTCTGGCCGGATCTTTTCGCACGTATATTGTAGAGTGTGTCGAGATAAACTTCGTCAATGTTGTAATCAACAACAACTGCCTCAAATTCTCCTTCCTCATTTTTCTCGATGATGTATTGGTTTGATTTGTCTTCCTTTGGGTTATTATCACCCTTTGTGCCCCAAGACACATCATGCGTGTTACAAAATGCAAAAATCTGCAACGTGCATGTATAAGAAGGAATCATCAAAAAGTATTGCACCGAGCATGTTATCATGTGCCATGGGTCCAAGTACAATATGGACGTTAATGTATAAAGTCCATATGTGGCCAATAAAGACACCACAATGCTCACAAACACGTGTTCCGAAGCTTCACCGGTTCCAAACTTCTTGATTGTAGAAATGACAAAGTAAAAACCGACAATAAATGCATATAATGCACAAACGGTCAATATCGTCATGAGCCCCTTGAAGATATTTTTTGAAGCTTGTGGTCTATTTCCAATGGACGCCACAAACGTGGATGTCAAAACACAAATGCAAAGATAGTTGAACAACGTGAAGATCCAGAACCCACCTTTTCCTAGGCCCTTTTCCTCGATCAATGATCCTGTCAAGAAATAGAATGTCAAGTAAAAATTGCTTAGCGAGAAGAAGGAAAAGGCCAATGTGAGTAGTTGATAGGTGAATTCGAAGGAAAACCAAAACTTTCTGGTGAAAGAATGGTCTGTCTGCCAAATTCTGTTCGCATGGCGCAATGAATATAAAGCAGCAAAAAATGCACCATTCATCCACCTACGTCTCTGAGATAAGAACTCGGGAACAGATTCCGGAACATCTGTTTCTCCAGTAGCCTGTTTTACAAACTTCAAAACCCAGCTTTGGTTTCTCTTGGCAACAAGTTCCCAGCACAAGATTCTATCTTCTGCTAAGTACATATTAGCTTCGAAAAAGTTAGTCTTGCTGTTCTTTTCATGATGACAAGTCAATAAGTCTTCACCTTTGAAGTATGCATTCAACGGTCCTGTTCCGTCTTCGTGATTCTGTAATGCAATGTACCTGTATGCCGAGAGAGCACCTGGTAAGACCGATATGTATCCAAACACTGATTCCAAGGGCTTATCTAAAATGTTGGACATTTTGTACTCGAAGTTTTGTGATGCAACGAGAGGATTCATCAAATTGACCCATCCTTTTCCTTTCATAGCGGTAATTTCGCCAGCAACACCGGCTACATTTGAATCCCGGTCAAACGCTTTCCACATGTTATAGATTGCATGATTATCGGGTTTGGTTCCAACGTCTAGTAGAACCACAACGTTAGGGTCTAATGCAGGACAAAAGGCATTAAATAACCATCTATGGGAATTGATTTTCTTTTGGTTCTTCTCCTTCAAACAGAAAAGCACCTGCACGGGGGTTAAACTCTTTTCGTCACCCTTAAATTTAAGGTTTTCATCAATAGAAATTTGCGTTGTATACTCAAACAAATGAGCATTGACTTTCTTATTGTTAACGTAAGGTCTGGCCAAGTTATCTTGATAGCAGCCAGTTGCGTTAAGAAGTTGCAACACTGAGTCATTGACCTTATTTCTTCCGTCAGAAACAATAATGACCTGTACCTTCTTCCAAGCATCCTTTCCCCAAATTGATGATTTCTTTCTGGAGCACAAGTGTGCAACATTCTTCATGATACCATGCATTGTCCTGGCGAAAGAAATCTCATCTTCGTTATACATAGTCACGCAGATTATTATTTCAGTTTCTCTACCATATTTTGCGGCACGAAGGGTAAATCCTTCTCGGACAAAGTCATCTGGCTCCGCAGTACAGGCAGTATATGTCATGTTTGTGAATTCACCAAAAGGGGACTCTGTTCTGGTGAGAACTTTCCTCAATTCGTCGGGAATACGGTTCTCTAAAACCAAATTTCCGGACTTTCCATCAACAAGTCTTACCTTGCGTTTCATCAACGTCTTTTCTCGATTTGGAATATATCCCTTTGTTATGTTTTGCATCATATCTTGGTCAAGTGAAGCTTTGAAGTAATCACTCTCTGTGTTGGTAGATTGGTAAGACTCGCTGGTGACCGCAGTGTTGATATCGGAAAAGCTTTCCTTATCATCGTATTCTTTTTGGTAGAGCTGATATGCATATTCACTGTCGGTAGCCAGATGGAGAGTTTTTTCATCAAAAACTTCACTTTGGGTGGTCTTTGCCTCTGCTAAGGACTCTGGTGTAAAAATTGGTTGTGGGGGTTCCAATATTCTCTCGCTTCTACTCGACTTCCCCGGCGACGAACTGACCCTGAAAGGGTTTGATTCGCTCTCGGCATAGTCCAAAAATGGCGAAGGGCTTGAAGGATTATATCCAGTTTCCTTCTTTCTTTTCGGACTCTCTTGTAAAGTGAAGTTGGCTCGGGGTGTTTTATCAGTCTCAAATGTTAGAGGTGGAATGGATGCACTGGATATTTTATTCACGTTTTGTTTAGCATGTGTCGAACTTCTAGCAAAGATATTTGGTGACCTTCTTTGGTTGTGCATTCCCAGCACAGATGATGGTATGCCAACAAATACAGACTCGTCGTCTGAGCTTGAACTGTCTTTGTTCAACTGATACAAACGTCTTGGAGAAGTTCTATCACTAGTGAAAGCAGCCACTGGCGCAGTGGGATTGCGTTGATCCAGAAAAGGATCATTCCTATCACCCGAGAAGCTCATAAAGAATAGTCGTGAATGAACTGGAAACTTTTGGTTTCCAGAACTTGATTATTAGTCTTCTTCAGAATGCGCGCAGCATTGTTTTGATTGTTTGTTTATTAGTTTCCTAATTGAGCAGTTATCAATATGCACATCGATCGAAATTACAATAATAAACCGTTTTAGGAAACTTTAACAAAATATTCCAAATCCCTACAGAGAATTAAATTATTACCCATTTAGATAGAGAACTAAGGCTCTAGTTTGAAAATGTGGTTGTAAGAGTTAATGTTGGATCGATAATTGGTAATTTTGTTTCCTTTGCAGTTTCAATATTTTGTAAGAAATTGGTTCGGGCTAGGAAAAGTCAAGGAAACTCCGAGTTATAATTAATTTATTTTGATTATATTATGTTGCAATATTGAAAATCCATACATTTAAGAATTCATTTTAATGACTGACAGAACCGAAATATAGAAATAGGATTCTGAATAACCGTGATAAACGTCGATCCCGGAAGAACATTGGCTTCGGAATTTCTTCTCTGGACCTGAGCTACAGTTCATTGCCCACTCGCGTTCCGCAAGTATCATATGAAGGAAAGATTGGTCTCCCAGCTGATAATATATTTGTACCCCTATACCAATTATCTGCCCCTTATATATTCCTACACTAAGTTCTTTGAAATTCTTATTACTTAGCTTTGGTCTGACGTGATAAAAAAACTAAATGTGCACATGTCACATAAATCTTTGCCGTATGAGCAAGGTGGTGCTCCATCTATGCCCTTCACGAAACCTCAAGACCTACTGACCCAGGTATCTAGTGTCGATTTTGCTACATTGAGCAAACAAAACACAAACTCGTCTCGAGGATCGAGCTTGGCCACAAACACATCCAACAAACGATCTTTAAGCCGGCTCTTCAGCAGAAGGAAGACTTCCCTGGACACGTTTCGTCCAGATGACTCGAGCCGTGCGGATTTCGATATCCCCGATGAACAAGAAATCGAAAAGCCACAGAAGCTCCGTGGTCACTTCAATAGCTCAGGATCACCGAGATCAACTATGAATCTAGAGAGAAAAATGCTGAATAAACCTGATATTACTGTTCAAACTGCAAGTCAACACAGACATATATTCACAAGGGGTACTCTAGGACAGTCTCTGATACCCGACGGTGGAATATCCAAGAAGGCAAGCTCTCCTCCGGCATATCTTAATAACTTATTTCACCGACCACCGTCGTCTACTGCTGAACATAAGAAAAGTGCAAGTATCGATAGCAGAGAATTATACCAGACAGGCCCCACTATATCTCTGAAGAGAAGCACAGTTCAACTATCGTCGCAAAGCTCGAACTCATTTATTACCGACAGGGTATTAGCGATGTCCTATAATTTCACAAATCCAGGCAATGGCAGTGGAAATGATGACCAGTCCCACGAGGGTACATCCCTTCTTGATCTCCACCGCCGGTACATGGTGTCGGCGGACCTCTACATTCAGAGGCTTCATAAACCCACGCCAGGAGAACCAGCTTCTTCTTTGAATACACCTAGCTCCACAAAAGAAAAATTAAGAATAGGATTGCAGCTTTACGACGAGCATTATACCAAAGCGTTTTCGGATCTTTATGAAATAATTAAGCCAATTTTACTTCCTGTGAAGCTAGGTGCTGGCTCGAAGGGGGGTCTGAATCCACAAGTGGTTTTGAGTACTGAGCAGGTGGCCTCATTTGTAGAACAGAGGCTCTTTGGTGCAAGACATGTTTTAAGCAGTATTGACCAGGATGAAAAAGCTACCACAAAAGTTAGGAGTGCTCCCAAGACTGAGGATGTACTCAACAACTTTCTCTCCCCAGAAGGAACGGAAGATGAAATCAGTGAATTAGAATCCAAAGAATTCTTATCCAAGATATCTCTGTTTTTTATGAAATGCTGTCATACTTTGGCTGATAATTTCACGCGGAAAAGAGTGGGTGACTATCCTAAAATATCACTGGAGCTGATGTCATTGGGGGCAGATTTCAAAATGGATGATACTCCGTATAACTTCACGAGGTATTTGGAAAATTGGAATCTGATCGCTCAAGCTTGGAGCTACTTTAATTCAAGAGTGAGATTCTATTTATTGCACATTTTTCTCCCTGCTGAAGTACACCTTGACTATATTTCTTATAAGGATCCAAGAACAGGAGAGTCGAGCCGGGCGATAAATCTTGAGAAAGAAATACTTCAAGCATTTCGGGACACGTTCGTTATTCCCCAACTTCGCGAACGAATTGCATTACTTCCCATTCAAAAATCACCGGATGCCTTGTTAAAAAATCCAGCCGCCTTAAAAGAAAAGAATTTCTTCACTAATCAGAATAGCTCCACTGCTAGATCTTTGGCAAATTGCTTTGGGGTTTTATCTTCTTGTGCTACGAGGGACATTTTAAAACCCGAGGACCTGCAACCTGATGATGCCTTGTTCAATGAATTTATGCGATGTATGATCAACTAGTGATTTTAGTCGTTCTTTCTTCCAAACATAACTACATGAAAGCTCATAATATTATCTGTAGATTGGCCTACAACTTAGGTGGGTATTGCAGAATCTCGACTATGAAATAATTATGTGATTTTAGTATTTTGTCAAATAAACTTGATTACAACATGTAATAGTGGTATAATATTATGGGGATGAGCCTGTAACCTGGAAAGGAATATAGTGAATAGACAAAATATTGCATACTTTAATAGGGGTAGCTTTAATAGCTTTAACTTAACATGGAGTTAGCGGATTGCGTTGTATATATGTCTATTACACACTCGTACAGTGCGGGTCAAACATGTCAAAACACCAACATCCGGGTATTTAGGTTAGGTTCCAGTTATTCAGTATTCAGGCTTTCTTAAATTCTTAATTATTATGTCGGCTTACGTGGCTATAATTTAGAGCGTAAGCATGAAAACTCATTTATACTGTATAGTTTTAAGTAATTGCCACTCTATCCGCACTATGCTGTTTCCAAATTCAGCATATCCATTATGATACAGCTAGAAAAGGCCGATACAACACTTTTTCACCTATATAATTTAGTTAAAACGCCACTAAATATCCCAGAAATACGCTCGACATTCTTTCCTCTAAATATTGCTTACCATTTCTGACCAACGTGTTTATACAAACCAGGGGGTGTACTGGTTTATTATTTTACCTAATTTAGATTCGGACCTGGGTGATACACGGTTTTTTCTTGAGACGTTCACCTGCGCGGTCTTTCACCTGCGCGATCCTCGCGTAAGTGCTTGGAGTTCAGTAGTTCTTATTTTCATTTTGAAATTTACGAAATGGTGTTGCCAGAGAATTTAAGACAAAATTTGACACCAGCAGAAATTCAGTATCTCTGTGAAAATGAAAATATTTCAATTCTTCCAAGATACTCAATGCCCAAAGTGAATCTCATAGCTGTATGTACTTTTGCTTAAACAGCGCTGTATCACAACTGATGATTTGATGGTTCTCGAACGAATACATTACTAACATTTAGGGATCCGTTCCACCACTAAGAGGAATGAGAAGAATCGAGGTTCCTCTCTGGGTAGCTCTTATTTTGAAGAGCCAAGGAAAGTGTAATATAATCATGCCCGAGTGGCTAAATTTTGAGCACTTGCTGGAAGCGTATGAACAAGAGAGAAAGTTCCCTCAGATGTTCTCTAAACTACCATGGAACTGGCTAGAGCTAGCGAAGATTATGCTTACTAAGGCATCGGATGATTTGCAAGATTCTAGTACTCAGTTGCGATCGATCATCCAGGACTTGAAAGAGTTGAGGCAGCTGAAGTCCAAACGAGGCCTACGAGAATTAAATGAGTCAAATATCCAACTTAATGGTCTCTCATTAATGGAAATAAATGAGATGAGACCGTTTATTTTGAGCGTTATGGGGAAATTAAGACAGTTACATGAAAGCATTGCAACGGAGTATGAGGATGGAGAAGAAGGGTCGGAGCCTGAATAGATGTCGCACGTGACCTGCTATCTCACTTTAAGAGATCTCCTCGATAAAATTGGGTATATATCACACCAACTATGAGTCAATTCACCAACACGGGCAGACACTTTGTATCCAATTTTCGGATTTCCAATCGTTTAACAAAAGCAAAAAGAGATCTAATTCTTTCCATTCTTAGATCCACAACCACCAAACGAGAAGCCAAAAACTTTTTAGAACGTTATCAAGATCAATTCGATTTCAAACATACTTCTTTTCGTCAACCAACCCAACGTAGTTCGCCCGGAGCTCGAAGTCAAGTTGAAATTGAGAGGTTTCTCAGAGGAATCAGTCCCACGATCCAAGCAAAAAATAATGGAATCAGTACAATTCTGAGAGGTCCTTTGAGAATCGCCTTGTTCAAGATATCCATGTCAAGTGTTTCATCAGAGTATTTTAGTGGCATTGCTGAAACATTGAATAGACTTGTACAATTGGGTGTTTCTCCAGTAATAGTTTGTGGTCAAGAGGATATCTCCAATCATAGCTTCAAGCTGGTCTCGTCATTTCTTAACGAGCAAGCAGAAAAATTACTGCAACATTTACTGAATAGGGTCGAAAATGGTCTAGAGTCCATTCAAACCAACTTGACAAGGCTTTTATTCATTGAGAAGGAACGTGAAATCTCAGTAGACTCATTGGAACAAATATTGATTCCATTATACCAGGGAATCATCCCGATAGTGCTCCCTGCGATTTACAATGCAGAGAATGGAACCCAAAGATTTACTGAGCCAAAGGAGGCATTGTTTCACTTGTGCTCTAAATTACTGGATATCCCCGATATTTTGACGATCGAAAAAATCATCTTCATCGATTCCCTTGGTGGAATCCCATCAATCGAGAGAAACCAAACAAGCCATGTTTTTATTAATCTCTCGCAAGAATTCTCAGACATAATCTCAGAATTGTACATCGGTCATTTGTCTCCCAAGAAGCGTGAATCGCACATCTCCAACCTTGAATCCATGAACAAAATTTTGGGTCTTATTTCTGACAAGACTCATTCAAATGACACTACAGGAATCATCACAACCCCCTCCGTTATGTCCGTGAATGATGATCAACTTAATCCAGTGGTGTACAATGTTTTAACGGATAGACCCATTATTTCATCCTCTCTTCCTTCGTCGCTTCGGAGTACACCTCAATTATCCACTTCTATAATAAAGAAGGGGTTTGAGGTCACTGTGATAGATGAAGGCTCATACAATGGAGACTTTGGGTTCCTGAATTTGGTCAAAGATAGGTTAGTCGATAAGGACAAATTGGTCCACTTGATTAATGACTCTTTTGGCAGACAGCTCAAGGTCAAAGAATACTTGAACCGGATAGAGGATTCTCTTGCCACCATAATAATAGTGGGAGGCTACGACGGTGCAGGAATAATCACTTGGGAATACTTGAGTAATGGAGATAAAATTGCATACTTAGACAAATTCGCAATTGCCAAGCGCAATCAGGGACTACCTGGTTTGGCTGATATAATTTTCAAGCTCATAACGCAGTCGCATCAAACGGAATTGCTTTGGAGATCGAGAGCAAACAACCCGGTAAACAAGTGGTACTTTGAAAGATGTAGAGGCTCTGTGAAAGTCCCACGTTCTCCATGGAAGTTCTTCTACACGGGTGATACATATGACCGTTGCATGGGTATCAAGATCGACGGGACTCAAGAAAGTGGTATTGATATTACAGAGAAACTTCGGCTCTACTCCAATTTGATCGAAAACCTCCAACCTTCATTTAAATGAACGTGACGGACAGACACACCACTTAAAGACATTCATGTGTGTACATCATCACGTGACTACATTCGCAGGTGGCCCCACTTCTCACTTAGGGTGAGTGCGGAGGCCTCATGCCCAAATTGAATAAAAGCTTGTTCTTGTTTTTTTCTTTTTTTTGCTTTTTAAAGGCCAATGCTCAAGAAAGGCCCAAGGCTGGAGTCCAACTCGCAGGAATGTCAACCAAATCCATCTCCACTATGTTTCTACCATGAGTTGGACCCCTGGCAACAGGACAATCATTACATTCGGTCAGCGTACGTCAAAGAAACTTCAAGCTATGCACAATCTCTAAGATCGTTGACATTTTTGCATAATGAATCGGTAAATATTTACTCGCATCTAGTTCCCGCCATTTTCACAACAATTGCAATTATTTCTTACTTCGTTACCCTGCTCCAGGACAACCACAATCCGGCATGGGTCAGATTGAATTTTTTGCAGTTTGGGTTTGGGGCTAGCGTGTGTCTCTCGCTGTCTGCTCTTTTTCATCTTTTCAAATCTCATTCTCCTAAGATTTGTGGGTTTGGGAACCAATGTGATTATTTTGGTATTGTTGTTATGATCACGAGCTCTTTAATCTCTATAATTGTGTTTGCTTTCGATGACCTTCCCCAATGGAAAAATACCTTTATCGGAATGTTCATCACCTTTGGTTCGATTTGTACCAGAGTGACTTTTGACAAAAAGTTTGCGACCCCACAATACCGGCCATTTAGATCAATGATGTTTATTTTGTTTGGCCTTTCTGGTCTCATACCAGTGTTCACAGCATCCTTCCTTTTTGGACCAACTGGTGCGTTCGATCGAGCTAGTGCAGAGTGGTTGATTTTGGAAGGTCTTTTCTATATTTCAGGGGCCATTTTGTATGCAGCCAGATTCCCCGAAAGGCTCTATCATAAAGAAGAACACATCGACGAGAAAGTTCCCGGAAAGTTTGATCTCTTTGGTCACCTGCACCAAATCTTTCACTTCATGGTGGTGATTGCGGCACTTTGTCACTTTAAAGCACTCATAAATTGCTACTATCAGTGGCAAATAAGAATCTACACCGTTGGAATATGAGAAATAACGGGTAAGTTTTTCCAGGGGTTTCCCGAATCAAGAATATAGACTTTTAGCGAAATTTTAAGAACTAATCAAAATTCCAGACGAATGTTGCCACTATAAAGATGAGCTATTTTAGTAGTCATAAGCGGTCAATGCAACGTTTGAAAAAATAAGGTGTATTACTTTAAAAATGAATTATTTATCCTATTAATTGACCACTCAATCTTTCAACGAATGAGAAAAAGTGATAAAGCTAAAGGACGAAATAAAACTACAGAAAATTTAAAAAGTTTGAATCAATTCAAAAATCAATTCGATAAATATATACAGTTCGATTTACATTAACGTTACTGGATAATTTTTCAAGAACGGTTTTTGACTCTTCTTTCTTGCACAGCTCCAGCAAGTTGTCTCAACATTGAAACAGTAGTTTCCCAAGAGACACATCCGTCAGTGATCGAAACACCGTATTTCAAACTCTCTTTGCCAGATCCTTGTGGGGGCATGCTTTGCTTACCTTCATTAATGTGAGACTCGATCATCACACCAATGATGGTGTTTTCACCATTGGAAATCTGCTCGGTAACTGCATCCAAGACCTTGGGTTGGTTTCTGTAGTCCTTGGAAGAGTTATCATGGGAACAGTCCACCATCAATTTGATACTTGGGTCCGAGCTCTTACCAATGCTTTCCTTGGCATTTTTAACGGACTCAGCATCGTAGTTCGTAATCTTCTTACCACCTCTCAAAATGATGAAACAGTTGTCATTTCCCTTCGTGGTTGTGATGGCAGCCAAACCGTTTTTGGTGACACCCATGAAATGGTGGCCCTTAGAAGCGGCCTGAACTGCATCCAAGGCAACACCAAGGTTTCCGTCAGTACCGTTTTTGAAACCGATAGGGAAAGACAATCCGGATGCCAATTCTCTGTGCAACTGAGACTCAGTGGTTCTAGCTCCAATAGCACCGAAACTCAAGAAGTCAGAGAAGTATTGTGGGGAAATGGTGTCCAACATCTCGGAACCAATTGGAACACCCACCTCACCAGTCAAATCAGCGTATAATTGTCTAGAGACTCTCAAACCCTTATTGATGTCAAAGGTGTTGTCAACGTTAGGGTCGTTAATGAGACCCTTCCACCCAACGGTAGTTCTTGGCTTCTCCAAGTAAGCTCTCATGATAATAACCAAGTCATTTTCCAACTCAGCAGAAAGTTCTTTAAGACGTCTGGCATACTCCAAGGCGGCTTTAGGGTCATGCATGGAACAAGGACCCACAACAACTAAACATCTATCGTCTGTTCCCTTTATGATCTGAGCAGAGTCGATTCTTGCTCTGATGACAACCTCCAAAGCGTTCTTACTGGCCACCACTTCATTTTGAAGTAGAGCAGGTGGAATCAAAGGGTCGTAGCCCAAGATTCTTGTATCATCAAATTCTTCTGGAATAGGTGTTTTACTCATCGAAAAAGTATAGCTTAGTTTATGGAAGTGAGTGTAAAGAAAAAAAGCAAGGTCGCCGATGCGTTTAATATAAAGCAACGTGAGTGAGTGAGTCAAAGAAAATTTTATGCGTGCTCGAATCAAATTGCATATAAACTGAGCTTTCTTGGTTACGGCAGAACGACCTGCGAAGACTTTTGATCGGAGTAAGTACTGCAAAAATAAAGTTGAGGAGAAGGGAAACAAAAACATACAGAGATAAAAGAAAAAAAAAAAGTATTTAAAATGCAATAGTTCCCCAAATGCAATTTTGTCTAATCACCCGCCTTTTTTCAAATACTTACTCGTGAAACAGCTGTTCTGACAGTGTAGTGCCGTCGCAACTATCTCTGGTGTATGCAGAGATGTTTAAAGATAAAGATACGCGTAAGAGACTCCGATAAGCGTGGAAGGAATATCCATATACGCCCTTTTCGTTTGTCCAAACTTTACGCATAAAGCGGAATTTTTTCTACTTCCATACATTCCACGAGGCCGCGGAAAACTCAATTTATTTGCTCTGCGTTCTTCCCTTAATCTGTTTGTGTGCTGAATAACTAAGCACAACACCCTTCTTGACTGTTTAGATGGGCATGTCTTCGATGGTATCAACGGAAAAACGAGTTTTCCTTTCCTTCTTGACATTTGGTCTCTTGAATAACATTCTTTATGTTGTCATTTTGACTGCTGCAGTGGATATAGTGGGGTTTTCAGTGCCGAAATCGATTGTGCTATTGGCAGATATCATGCCATCTTTATCCATCAAGCTACTGGCCCCATTTTTTATACATAAATTGCCTTATAGAATAAGAATATGGATCTTGGTATTCTTCTCATTTTTTGGCATGCTCTTAGTGAGCTTGACCCAAAAGAACTCCACGTTTGCAAAAGTAGTAGGAATATCGATGGCTTCTCTTTCATCTGGGTTAGGAGAGGTGTCCTTTTTGCAATTGACTCATTTCTATAATGAGAAAAAATCTATTGGAGGATTTTCAATGGGAACCGGAGGGGCGGGGATTATGGGCAGCTTTTGCTTTTTGATCATGACAAATGTGCTTGGAATGAGAAGCTGGGTCGCTCTTTCAATGTTTGCTGTGGTGCCCTTTGCATTTCCAATAATGTTCTTCTTCGTATTACCCGACCCTTCCCCTGGTACACGATATGAATCTCTTTCGCAAGAAATTCTGTTACGTCTGGGTACAGATATCGAATTTCAAGGGGAGGTCCAAATATCCCCATTATCTATTCAATTTCTCAAGACAAACTGGACCTGGTTTTTGCAACATTTTGAACGCACAACTCGTCTCATACTTCCATTAGTAAGGCCATACATGGTACCATTGTGTTCAGTTTATATTGCCGAGTATGTGATTAATCAGGGGATATCACCAACATTGCTTTTCCCTTTGAATGACCTTCCAAAATGGTTGTTTCAGAGTTACAGAGACATTTATGTTGTGTATGGATTTGTGTACCAGTTCGGGGTTTTCTTATCCAGATCTTCGGTAACATTTGGATTCCAGTTTAAAAGATTGTACGTCTTAAGTTTGTTGCAGATACTAAATGTTATCATTGCACTTTACCAATCTTTATATGATGCGCCTTTCAGCAGTATTCTTCCTGTGATGATGCTAATTTTTTATGAAGGTTTACTTGGAGGTCTACTGTATGTCAACACATTTATGTCCGTCAGCCAAAATGTGAATCTGGATGATAGAGAGTTTTCAATGGCCTGTGTTGGCATAAGTGACTCGTTCGGTATTATGGTCGCTGGCTTTCTCAATATGTGGCTCGAGAAGTCGTTGTGTGCTAGACAGGTGAGTCGGGGCAGGGATTGGTGCATGGTTGGCTCGTAAAGCTCAACTCATGAGAAATCTGCTAATCGGCTAAACAGTCGGTGTCTCGATATAATTTTAGAGCATTTGGTGGTGCCCTCAAGGAGGGCTCTTCGATACGCGTAATTAAGCTTAGGGAGGCCTGAGACACTAAATGTTTTTTTTTCTTCTTTTCTTTTCATTCTCAGTTAAACAAAGAAACAACCAATAAATATATAAATATATATATATATATATATATATATACATACGAAATCTCCGAAAAATAGTCAACGTTGGCTATGTTTATTGCGTATCTCCGGGTCACTCAGCAAGCGCCAAACAGGTCCGGTAGTATGCTAATAAAAAAAACTCATAAATTTTTGAACTTGTTTTTGGAGGGGTATGTATATCAAATTAAGATTTATAATGGAATATAATTCTTAGAATTCCGAGACATCCATTCTATAACATGAATAGGGATTAATTTGTGAATCACCTGAGTAGATCACATGACTACTTCTTGAAGAGTGAAACACTGCGGAAGCTAAAATGCGGGGTGTCGATTGTTGGGTTTACATCCACTTTACAAAAGCTTTTTGAAGAGTCTCATAAAAGAACAACGTGTGCGTTGAACAATGATTGGTGTGATGATCAGCTCAGACTTCAATGTGAACATTCTTCAGGATGCATTGACCAATCCAAATGTCGAGTTGACCTTCCCCTTACCTACTGACAAAGAAACATACCTTCCTTTGAAAACCAACAAAAAAATTAGCTCAAGCTTTCAGATATTGGAGCACTTCATCAATTTTTTTACCAATATCAATGTCTTTGAGATTTACAAAAATGCTGAATATAAATACTCCGTGAGTAAGGCTTCGAAACGCTTCAATAGGATCAGCGAGGAGTTCATGAATGACAGGTTAGAAAAGTCAGATAAAGAGCTCGATGGAATTGTTTATAGCTTGGTGGACCTGGAACTACGTATGAATTTGATCAAATCACATGATTTTTCCAAGAGATTCCAAGATGTGAAAGAATTCATGGTTTCGTTCTACAAAGAAGAAAACACAAAGAATCTTCCAAAATTTGGATCACACCGATTCATCAGATTATGTTACATCACAGTGATCAAGACAGTGACCAAAATGTTTCCCCAGGGAGTGTGGGTAAACAGAGAGCAATTTAGTGATCTTTACAAAAGGTACATTGACGACCCTATGTCAATAATACTCTTACCTAACCATCAATCTCATATTGATTATGTTATTTTGCACTTAATCATGATCAGATTTCAGATGTCACTACCTACTGTTATTGCAGGTAATAACTTGAATGTTGCAATTTTTGGATCAATCTTAAAGGGATTGGGCGCAATATTCATCAAAAGATCTTTTAACAACGAAGCTTATACCGAAAGAAACTTGACAAATTATGTCGAGTTCATTTTTTTGAACAAGATCCACTTTGAGGTGTTTATCGAAGGGACACGTTCTAGAGATGGAAAATTGCTTTTACCTAAGTATGGAATCTTGAAGACTTTAGCATCGATTTACCACAAACAGAGAATTCAGGAGCTGAACCTGGACTTCGATCTTTTACTACAACCAGTGTCTATAACTTATGAGAGAGTTTATGAGGCTGATGGTTATTTGCACGAGCTCATTGGAAAAGACAAACAACAAGAAAGCTTCTTGAATATAACATCAAATGGCCTTTCAAATATTTTATCAAGAGGCAAACCAGATGAACTTTCATATCTGAACGATGGGTTTGTGGATAACTCCAAGAGGTCCTTAAATGGTAAGCTTTTCGTTAATTTAGCGAACAGCTTTACTTATTCATCATATGCTAATAATCCCGAAAATTATGGCTCGAATCAGGATGAAGCCACGAGCTATGAACAAAATGTCAATCTAAAAAAGCTCGGTTTCAAAATCCTTCACTCGATCAATGAAGTTTCCTATCTCCCAGAAAGTGCGATTGTTGGGTTAACGATTCAAACCTTTTATTACTTGTATGGTCGAAAGGAATTTGCAATCAAGGATTTAATTTCAATGATGGATTTTTTGATTGAAGTGCTTGAACAGGAAGAGTTGGTCGTCACAAATAGAAAGCTCCTTGCACATATGAAACTGCTTACCGAAGACCAGAAGGTGTCTTTGATTGAAACCCAAATCATTAGATTCTTCAGGTATACTAGAGTGAACCCCAATACCAAAAGAGTGAAAGTGGTGAATTCTTTTGAGCTCCTTTACTATAAAAACCTCACAATACATTTGATCATTCACAAATGCTTGGTTTCATTAATTTTGCTTAGGACGCTGAATATCACGCAGATTAACAAGCTCTATTACGTTTTCACGGGGATTTTGAAAAATGAATTTGTTTTCGATTACGACTACAACAAAAACCACGAGGTCTCAACCATATTAAGAAAATATCAAGATCTGGGGTTGATATCGAACAGTTTTCAAATAACAAACGTTCATTATCATGAAGTTCTCGCGACAATTATCCAGCCGTTTATTGAATCTTTCGTCATCTGCGCGACGAGTTTGATAAGTTCACATTCACAAGGTAATCGTCATAAGAAAGCGATCAATGATATCACCGAGCGAGAACTTATAGATGACTCTTTATTAATGAGGGAATACCCCACAACCAAGTCTCTACTTAAGGCAATCCAAAAGGACAATTTGAAAAACTTCGATAATGACTCAGGAGCCTATCAAATTGAAACATACAACAAGCAGTACCTCCTTTCTTTCTTGTTCTATTTGGACAACTTGAAGCTTATCAAGATTATAAAAAATAAGTCTAAAACCAAAGCGTACGTGATCGTTGAAAATACCAAGGACTTGCATTTTATTTGGGGTTTCATGAAAAAATTCAACGGCAATGAGATCAATGACTCTGCTATTCACTACATGATTGAGATAGTGGACAAGAATTTCGAGAGGGTTCTGGCTGAAGTTAAAAATGAGAGAATTTCCAGCAAGTTATAGACGTTGCTTTCTGCTATTCCTATTTAAGCTGTAGCATGTATTCCAAGCAATCAATGCAACAACTACGCATATCGACAATGGAAGGTGCTTGCTACGGCAGAGTGGCAGGGGCAACAATGGACAAGTACTGTGTGCTCGCTCCCGTCAAGCTCCGCAGGCTCAGCGCTAGAGCAAAAAACAAATAAGTCATGTACCGACTGTCTACAGGAACAATGCTTTACCCCTATTCCCCTATCTTTCGCAATGCAGACGGTCAGTCGCGAAACTCCTACGTGCTCCGCCTTGGTGGAATCGTATAACCATCACAAAATATCGAATTTAATCAAGTAGTCATTCAACACACAGCAAAAATTAATATATTCTAACTGGTGTCAAATTCTGGAATAATATTATTGTTAGACTAGCTGTAATGAAGCGTTTCTCTGTTGGTGTTTAAGTTTCTTCTTTTTTTTTTTTGCTTTCCTCATTTTTTTACCCTCTGTTTTTCCTCCATGCTGCTTCTCGCATGAAGACCCGCTTTCCTTCCGTTCTCACTACCCTGACCATCTTCCCACTTTCCACTTCTCTCTCATAAAATTATCATTCTAGAACACCACCTTCAATCATTTTGCTTTAATTTGGACTCCTGCTATATCGATTTTCTCATTCCAAATACAACTCGTGCCTTAGAATCATTCAATACACTCAGGGTGAACATCGATGTCGAACTAGTCGTACACGATTTTTTTTTTCTATAGAAGGCCCACTTACTTGACTTAAAAAAACAGAAACACCAATCCCCAGCATGAGAAAGGAATTGAAATACATATTATGGGGCCATGCAGCTGTTATTCTATTCTTGACTTACTGCACTTATGACTTGATAAGTTTGCTATTTGATGACTCGTTTCCTGACTCGTTTCTCGATACAGAGCTCAACCCCGTGGGAGGGACACTGGATAAGACAATGCTTATTCCAAAAATCATTCATCAGACGTATAAAACTGAACAAATTCCTGAAACCTGGAAGCCTGGTCAACAGAAGTGCGTGGAGCTACACCCAGATTACCAGTATATTTTATGGACGGACGAGCTGGCCAGGGATTTCATTGCAGAGCAATACCCATGGTTTTTGAAGACATGGGACGCCTACCCTTATCCAATCCAACGGGCTGATGCAATTCGTTACTTTGCCTTGGCACACTATGGAGGTGTTTACATCGATTTGGACGATGGGTGCAAGAGACGATTAGATCCTCTCTTAACTGCTCCAGCATTCGTACGCGAAACACAACCAACTGGTATATCGAATGATGTGATGGGTGCTGTTCCTGGCCATTTGTTCTTTGTTAAGGCATTGGAAAACCTTGAAAAATATCAACGTAATTGGTTTGTGCCCTACATCACAATCATGTTCTCTACAGGTCCATTGTTTCTCTCGGTGATGCTAATGCAGTACAAGCGGAAGAATGTACCAGAGGCAGCAAAGGTGAGAATTCTTCTTCCTAAAGACTATAAGGCAAGTTCGGATGCATTCTTTTCCATTGCTCAGGGTTCCTCATGGCACCTAGACGATGCTAGAATCATGAAGTTGATGGCTCAGCATATTGGACTAGCAGTATTTGCTGGATTTTTGATTGCGGGATTTATCTTTTTATTGGAATGGTGGTTCTATCAATGGTGTATCCGTACGAAATTCAGCAAGTATTACGAAAAGATCTGCACCAAGCTCAACTTGAAGAAATATGCCAAGAAAAGATCAAGAAAGGACTCGAATTTGCCTGTCACTCTTGACTTCGAAAAGATAGAATCGGTATAAACAAGGCCCCTGAAAGTGACACTCTCGTTTGATTCCTTGATTAAGAAGGCTACGGCCTGAAAATATAAATGCATGATAAGACGATTTTGTTTTGTAACTAGATCTCTATATTTTTTTTTCTGTTTTGATTTCTGATATTTATATACATGTAGATTACTCATCTTTTTTTGGCAAGTTTGTGTTTTGCTTTCCGTTCATGGATTTAAAGAGTGACAAACCGGTCGCCATTAATCCATTTAAGTCGCTGAGGTTAGATGGAAGTACAACAGTATTTGTCTCCTTTGCAATTTTACCAAATTCTTTGATGTACTGTTGTGCCACTTGAAGATTGATAGCGTCAGCTCCACCGGGTGTATTCTTAATTGAGTTGGCAATCTTTTCAATACTGAGCGCAGTAGCTTCAGCCTGAAGAATCATAGATTGCTTTTCACCTTCAGCAATGTTGATTCTAGACTGTCTTGTACCTTCGGACTCTAAGATTTCCGCACGTTTAGATCTTTCGGCACTAACTTGTCTGTGCATGGCATCCAAGACATTTTGGGGTGGATGTATATCTTTAATTTCATAACGCAAGCATTGTACTCCCCAGTGTTCCTTTGCTGCTTCGTTAATAATCCGGTTGATATTAGTGTTCAAATGTTGTCTCTCCTTCAAAACGGAATCCAAAGACATCGAGCCAATTTCAGATCTCATGGTAGTTTGTGCCAATTGACTGATCGCAAACTTGAAATCTTCCACACCGTAAGAGGCTTTATAAGGGTCGTGGACTTTGACGTATAAGATTCCGTCCAACTCCAAGGAAACATTGTCCGACGTAATGGCATTCTGTGAAGGGATTTCAATGGCAGTTTCTTTAAGCGATTGAACATATGTGATCTTATCAAGAATTGGGATCATAATTGCAATTCCCGGTTCTAAAATCTTATGAAATTTTCCCATGCGTTCGACAACGTAAGCAGTTTGCTGTGGAACAAACTTGACTAATGTGTTTGAAGGCAAACGCTCCTTCTGGAAAAAACTCAAGGCTGAAGGCCCCATTCTGGGGTTATTTATAGAGCTGTACAAACGAGATACATTTGGGCCGAGGCGTGGCGTGTTGATAAGCCGTGTGGATTGCATGGCAACGATTTTGGTGTGCTGGAAATCTTTAGTCAAGTCTCAGGTTTGAATATGAGCTGTCGGGTTGGGTGGTCGCTATATCAGTAGTGCGAAAACCATAGTTTGTAAATGAGCTGTGGTAATATTGGAAACTAACATTCTTGAAGTAATATTTATTTAGAAAAAATTCCCGATTTTAATTTTTTAAGACTAACTTAAATATCAGTGGTTACACAAGTTCTGGTTCATCCTTAATCATACCATCTGAACGTAGAGTCACGTGATCGTGAGATAGTCTGAAGAGACCTCTAGAATGTGATGGGTCTCCCCAAAACCGCTTTACAAATATTTTTTTTTTCTGTATTTGATCATAATCAGCGATGGTGAAAACATCCACAGTTTCGCTAAATGAGCGGAAATTCATTATTGAAGGACTAAAGAATGGCGTCCGTTTGAACGGCAGAGCTTTTAATGAGATGAGAACACCCAAGATACACATTTCCAAGACTGAGTATGGGTTCGTGGAGGTGGAACTAGGAAACACTAAGTTGGCTGTCAGAGTTAGTTGTGAAATTATTAAACCTTACGAGGATAGACCTTTCGAAGGAATATTCACCATAAACACCGAAATAAGTCCTATGGCCTCACCCTCCTTTGAAAATGGGAAGAATACAGATGATGAAGTGCTCATCTCAAGATTGATCGAGAAAGCAGTCAGAAGATCAAATGCATTGGACCTCGAAAGTTTATGTATCATAGCAGGAGAGAAGGTTTGGCATGTTACAGCTGACATCAGCTTTTTGAATTATGATGGAGGCTTTATAGACGCATCATGCTTAGGAGTGATGACTGCTCTTCAACATTTCAAAAAACCAGATGTGTCAATAAAAGGCACGGAAATTATTGTTTATGATTATAATGAGCGTCAACCGGTTCCGTTGAGTATCCTTCACGTTCCAATTTGTGTGACATACTCGTTTTTCAACCCTTCGGACAAGGTGGAGAATATAAAAGGTGATCTGAACCAAGAGATCGCTATTATGGATGCCGATCTGCGTGAAGAGTTTGTCAGAGATGGATCTCTTGTGATCACAATTAACAAAAACAGAGAATTGATACAGATTTCGAAAAACGGCGGTCTTCCTATTGACGGTGTGTCTCTCCTACAATTAGCCGACTCAGCCTTCTCAGTTGCCGAGAACTTGACCGACTCAATTAAAAAGTTATTAAAGAATGACGAGGACGAAAGATACACAAGAATGAACCTAAAATTGCTCGAGGTTGGTGCCTCCATATAGTACATAGTAATATAGTTTATACACTATGTATTTTTTTTAAAGAAATGATCCAAAGCTCCTTTACCCACGGCCACTTTTGCTGCTTGTTTTTTGACCGGCTTTGTGGGTTTAACAGCTTTTTTACTGTCTGGCTCGTTCCTTGTTTTTGCAGCTATCGATGCCAAATGCTGTTCAGCTATGGCTATACTTTCCTGCTTAGACTTCTGGGTTTCCAAAAAATCTTTCAATTCAATATTTTTTGTCCCGTATTCTTTAAGGTATTCCACTTTCAAGTTTTCACTGAGGAAAGAGCCGAAGACAAAATCAACAGAGTACCTTGAAAACTGCTGCTCTAACACGGAGTTAGGTATGTCTTCCAGCGAGTCACCAAGAGTCTCTTTGATTTTCTTGGAGAGTACGTATTCGGGATTCAGGAGAAGGAGGGCTTTAAGCCTGTTGATTTTTGTATCTAAAAGTTTGTTAACTTTCAGAATGCTGACTTTGAAGAACCTTTCTCCATTCTCTTCCACACTTTCAGAAATTCGGTCTATACAGCTCTGAATATTTGCCCCAAGTATTTGAACCAGCTGGGGACATTCAATCCAATCCGAAAAGCCATCCATCAAATCTTCACTAGTATGAAACCGTGTCAGGTATGTGTCTAGACGTGAGGACACCCAGTTTAGGAAAGGGAATACCATATCAAGCTCAGACAAGCTTATGAGGTTAGGGTTGGATAAAACAGCTCCATTTTGGCTGTTATTCGTACTTTCAAGAATTAAAGATCTCACAGGTTCACCGCTAGGAAGTCGAGGCTCACCTCTTTGATCATGCTCACTCGAGGGCCCGATTTCACGAAGCTCATAAACTTGTCCGTCGGACACGGCCAAAGACTTTTGGGAATCACCGAGCTTGACACGGAGAATCTCCAAATTGTTTATACCCTTAGGAAGCAAGATGACTTTTGTGGTTTCATTTACACCGAACATTCTGTGGATATAAGAGTTGGCGATGGTACTTCTTGGACTGGACGTTTCAAAGCGCGTCGCGCGTTTTGCATGGGTCCCGTTTTGCATGAGCATCTCACCAAAATGCTGTACGTATATAGATCCCCAATCATTTGGGAATTCATGATTATTTTTTCTAAATTGTCACATATCAACTAGACTCGTGATCATAAACCTACCCAACTTCGTAGAAGCTCCCTGATTGTACCAATACTGGATAAAATAATCATAATGGTTCCAAATAAACTGAAACTTAAAGAGCTCATGGATGCCGCTCTGGGGTCCAGTTTTAGCAAGTGAGCAGTTGCAATTGCCCCACAGTTCACACCAAGGGTCACGCCTCTTGTAACAAAATCATTGGATGGTATTCTTAGTAGCTTGAAAAAACCATCCCCAATTAGAACTCCACAAATCCCGCTAAGAATGGTGCAGACGGCCATGAGTGAAACAGAACCACCCAAAGAATTGATTAGCGGAGTGCCTAGTGCAAGAGTGACCAGGCGGCCTATAAAACCAAGAGATCTTTCCGAACTAATTCCAAGTTTGTAGCATATTATGGGGTAGCAAAAAAAAGTCAATGCCATTGAGGCCAATAGAGTGGGCACTAATAACCAAAAGTTCTTAACAAAATCTCTCCTATGGGTGAACATTGGTAAGGATAACGACACAATAGAAATATCCATCAATGAAGATAAAAAATCCCCACAACCTGGCCACATCGGCTGGGAAGTGAATGTTTTCTGCACTTGAGATGCAATTCTACCATTATTGTACATAGCCTTTCCGCTGAACAAATTGAGGTAGTTTTTGCCGGTTTTGTAATATTTCAAGTCATCGAGAAAGCCCTTTGGTGAACCACGGTGGTAAATCAAAGAGGAAATGAAGCAAACAAACAAGATTTCAGCTGTCAGAAGCAATATAGGGTGGGCAAACTTTTTGGCGACTGGGTATCTCTCTAAAAGAAGAATGGCATTGTAATATGAAATGACCGTTAATCCCAAATGAAACGGTAACATCACATGAATCGTACTGATATAGTAGAATGGCAATGAAATCACAAAGAGTATACCATATAGGATCCAATCAAAGTAATTTGTTATGAAATCAGCAATATACTTCGAAGTAACTGATAATTTATCTGTGGAAGACAGGGGTGGGATTACATCAGGTAGACTTTGGCCTAGGCCACACTCCGAGTCATCGTTAGGCGGCAGATATGCATCTGCAAGAATTTGTTGTGAACTATGAGGCGATATTCTGACGGAATTCGCATAAGTACGCAAATTTAAGAGCTCTGGATCCTGCTGGCCAAATGGATTTTCTGACCGAGTCAAATTCTCAGCTTCTGGCTCGGATTGCGATGGTATTAACGAGGTGATATCTATCGTCGTAATATCTTCTCTTGCTAAAATATAGGATTGGTCTTGCGGAACGACTTCGGAATCTTGTTTAGTTTCTTTGGGATTCTCAGCATCTGTTGTCTCGATTTTGGGATCATCCTTTTTGGAATCAAAAGAGGCAAACCCAAAAAGAGAAAATGCTTTCCTTAGGGAGAGAATCATATACACATTGGTGATCATCAAAGCCACGCCGCCAACGAGAAAAATAGCCGCTATCTTCATACACTCAACGAAAGTAATTGAGTCACTCAAAGGAAGTATTATGAATGAAGGAATGAAAAATACATTTATCCACTTGAGCGAAAAATTCATAGGCGGTCTGATTATCATGAGGTAATGCTCCATAATCCAAGAGGCGGAGTTCCCGAGCTTACTCTTCCATGTGCGATTTAGTGTGGTATCGGAATTTTGTAGTTTTGAAAGAACACTTAGACTGATGAGTATGATCAAGTTGATAAGCATGCACAAAACGGAACTCGGAAACTTGATTTTGGCGACGTCACTGAGTAAAACATTAAAGCCGTACAAGATGACAAGAAGAATCAAAATTCCAATGGGGATGATTATAAAAGAGTGAATAATGTGATGCCGAGCCAACCAAATGCCCTGTCCCACGCCATGAAAAGCTGGCCGTATTTTCTCAGAGGAAACCTTCCACAACATAACCTTGGGTGTGCACCAATGCTCGTGTATTCCAATTCGGTGAATTTCAAGCGGGGTAGGATAAGTTCGCGGGGCTTGGATCTTGCAAAACTTCGCGAGGACTGCTCCGGCAAATGGGAAGAGAAGGTAATACCCACTGAGGTAATGGATCGTTTACTACAAATAATACAAGTGTTTTTTTAAACAAAAATCTGTGGTCTATATATATTTACCGGATTTCATATTCCATATTGCGTATAACTTCAATTTTGACCGCTGAAAGAAAAAAAAATATTTTGAGATGTCAGTGTGCGCCAAAATCGAATATTTTTGGTAATATCCTAAAAATTTACATTTCCCCAAAACATCCCCGTCGTTGAGTTTCGAAATTTCTGGTGAACCATATGTTTCATAGCAATACTTTTATTGTAATCCAGTAATGAAATTGGAACAGGCATTGTGTCTTTCTTAGTTAGAAAAAGCAAAAAACATATCCCGCAATAATGCCATTCTCAACATAATTGTTGTCATTCAAAGGTTATAGGAATAGGAATCAAACGTAATTTGTTAACATATGGATGGGCACAAAGAACCCCAAGGTGTTAATTCATGTATAATTGAACCATATATCATACTGGAAAATTTCACCAAGAATGGACTGAGCATGTGCTTTGTTGACTATTGACAGAGCATTAGTGAACCTGAGATGGCAACGCAAATACATCGTTTTATTGAACATGTTGATACCAAGTCTGAACTATGAGGAGTTTCTCGTTTTCTTTATTTCTAAAAATAATGAAAACTATAGTAAATAAAGTTTATATGGGTAGGTGCAAATTTTGCTGCAAATTTTCTAGTTGGTTAATTACTGTCATGTGTCCGAAACAATTGTCAAGACATGGAAATGATTCAAGAACTCGAGAAGCGGTAGTATGACTGCTGAACCTAATGAAAATACACACTATAATATTTCGAAGGCTTCTCATAACTCAAAGAAAATACACCATAAAGTAAACGATATAGATATCTAATTTAATCCGAGTCTACGTCTTTGCAAAGACCACCCGGCACGTCATGGAATACTTGGTAAGAAGCAGAAACCTCAGAGGTATCGGCAAATAACTTACCTATTTTCATGTATATCTCGATGATAAATGCCTCAACCCCGATTCTGTTAAAGGTCAAGAAATACCACCAGGTATTTGGAGCTAAATTGGTAGTATGTCATCGTTAAATATTCCGATATACTCAGAAAATCCACACATCTATCCAGAGACTATAAAGAGATGATCCAAAGTCTATAAATAGATGACCCAAAGTATATAAAGAGATGACCCAAAGTCAGGAATCTATAGATTAATCCTCACTTATTACAACTGAGAATCATGAAGCGAATTCATAGCATTCAAAAAACAAACATGGGAAGTAATGTTCAAAAAAGAGGACAGACTCTACAACCCTAGCCATACATAAAATTTAGTGCTGTTTGATGAAATGTATTGTAGTGAAATGATAGCGAATCCAAATATCGTAATATACTTTCGTAATTGTTGAAGTTTACTATCTAAATAGATAATCCCATGTTCGTGCCATATCTATTTACCTTCGATGAGCTCTCTGTACTCTTCCTTGGCATATCTTAAACCGCAGTATCCACATGTAGCAGCCTTTGGTTGATCCAAATTTATGAACACTTTTGGATGTCCCTGTAAAGTACTGCCTTTGTTTCCATCACACACAGCGATGTTTCCTTCGTGCAAGTATCTGATAGGCTCTTTCGCGATCAAGTCAATAGCAGCATATGGCTGAGGTTGCTCATCCAAGTTTTTCTGTATGAATCTATGTGGATGCTTGGAAATAACGTCGGCTCTGGCTGCCTGGGTTGGCGTCCACGTCTCATTTCTGTTTGGAGCAGGCATGGCATTTGGGTTGTGAGCCAATTCTTGATTTGTAAGGCCAGTAGCACTAATTCTGGTACTGTTGGCAAGAGTACTCTGGAACCTCGTCAAGGTCCGCATGGACAACTTTAATGACATGTTGTTGGTGTGGAAGTTTGTTGTTAGATGATAAGTTGCAGATGTCCCTCGACTGTAGTAAGCGCACTCTCTGACATTGTTAATTGGATAAAATCCTTTCGTGAGAGTGCACATACACATGATCATGTCACGTGTCACATTTATAGTTAGAATTAATAAACATGGGCAATCTTACGCTAAACAGGGAGAATCTTGTTATATTTTATCTTAATAGTTCGTTTGCTAGAAGATACGGACACAACGATATTAACAATTACACGCGAATAAAAAACAAAGAAGTAAAAGATAGGAAGTCGTCCTTGCGCATTCTCAAATTCACTCAGCACTTACAAGACGACACACTTCTTTTTCTTCTCCTTCTTTTCTTTTGTCACCAATGAAGCTCTAGTTGCAGTTTCAAAAACTTCTCTCACACCCTCGCCGGTTCTAGCAGAACATTCTAAGTAGTATTGGGTTCCGATCTTTTGAGCAACAGCCTGACCTTCAGAGGAAGAGACAGGTTGTTGGTTTTCTTGAGACAATTGTTTGATGACAACCGGGTCATTTCTCAAATCAACCTTACATCCAACAAGGATGATAGGAACACCTTGGCAGAAGTGCAATACCTCGGAAATCCACTTCTCCAAAACATTGTCCAATGAGTCTGGGGAGTCAATGGAGAAACAGATCAAAATGACGTTGGAGTCTGGATAAGACAATGGTCTCAATCTGTCATAATCTTCCTGTCCGGCAGTATCCCAAAGAGCCAATTCGACCTTTCTTCCGTCGACCTCAACATCAGCGACGTAGTTTTCAAACACGGTAGGGACGTAAACCTCAGGGAACGTTCCCTTGGAAAAAACAATCAAGAGACATGTTTTACCGCATGCACCATCTCCGACGATGACCAACTTTCTACGGATTTCAGCAGGATGTGGAACCATTCTTATTTCGTTAGTATGTCATGATTTTGTATTTTTAACACAGTGTTTTGCTTCACATTCACCCGTGATTTTTTTGTGATTTTTTTGTCATTTTCTATATCCTAGAACAGGAGATTCTCAAGCATATTCTTCGTCGAAAAATATAATCTTGGACGACCATATTCCCTTCGATATGACCTGTTTGATTTGATATACCTTTTAGAAAAGCAAAACAAATGGCAACAGGGGTTACGAGGGACGTGTCTCAGATATAAATAGCCCGGCCAGTTGAAAGGCAAACAATTCCCAAAAGATGGAAAGTGCCACAAGCATATCTCAAAGATGTTGTATGATTATATCATAGGATCGAATAAACATGTTGGTTCCGTGTTCCAAAAGGAACTGCCACACGAATAGGCAAGAACCAATTACTTTCGGCGGGAGGAAATGTGAAGACAAGAAGGGCTTTTTTCGGTAATCAGGAGCAGCGCTTATACATACATTTAAAGATTTTGACTGGATTGTTTGAAAAGTGATGCTAGATGATAAATCAGTACCAGAAAAACCTTAGTGGATCAAGAGTTGTTTTTTTTTGGAGTTTTTGTCTGTAAGGCTGTGGGAAGGCACGGGTGCATGAATCCGACAAGGGGGCGCTTTTTTTGTACATTACCGCGCCTCCCATATTTGTTTCCTGCATTTACTACTGCAAAGAATTGTTAATTCCGTGAAGACCACGACTTCCAGATCAATGTATTACTTGTTTAGACAATCTAAATAATGCTGGATAGTTTTGCTTCTCCAAAAGGCCACGGCAACTGTGATTCTGCGAAGATACAGTATGCGTGAACAAGCTTTCAGGAAGAGTCATAACTAGTTGTGTGGTTGGGGAATTCTTATACATGCAGGTTCGGATCGTATTATAGAGTTGTTGCTATCGCGGTGGATCTATTTCTGACAAGATAGATCTGTGAAGAGTCGCGGGAAGACAGGTATAGGATTGCAATACATTAATAATTGCGCGTCGGGAGTTGCTATTATTTCTTTTAAAATTCTCGCGTAATTACCGAGATTCCCTTTTTCCTCGATTCGCTATGGTTATCAGTGGAGGCAAAGAAAAATGCCTTTTCTTGGCTCTTATATTGTGGTGCGACTAATCATATGGTTCGTGACGGTACTTGTGTTAAAAAATGTAAAAGGACCTACAAACCATTTTTTCTCTAAAAAAAAGTAAAACACCAAGAGCAAAGAGAAAAAATATAGTTGTCATCGCCTACTTCCTAGAAACTAGACTAGTGGAATGAGAACGGGCTTCGCTCATTCATGTATGTCTCGAGGAAGACATGAAGGCGTAATGTATAATTCAAGAACTTCAATGATTTACATCTGCGATTATTATTACGAATAGTAAGTCGCTTCGTTCTTCATGGGGTAAGATGTCCATTGTGGCATATGTTCTTCTCATCTTGAGCCAAGTATAAGCAAGAGTTTACGTCTGAGAGTGTTTCTTATTCACGAGTAACAAATGCAGATGACTGGCAAAAGAGCTTACGAGACATAAGGCAAAGAACAGAAAGTGTCTGTGTAGGAAGGAAATAATCATCGAACCTTGAAGGGATTGTTATGACCGATAATGGCAACAGAAGGTACGACTTTTATGCGCAATTATAACCAATGTACGCATTTTTCGGGGAGACGAAGTGTTCCGGGGATGTTCTTGTCGCTTAGGGAGCTTGTTTTGGAAGTCCAGACAGTATTTGCGGTCAATCGTAGGTTATTAGATACCCTTTCAAACTGCCTTTTCGAGTTGGTTGTGCAAAGTTCAGGAATTGTTTTTGGTAGAGTTTAATATAAATAAGCTAGATTTAGAATTAACGATATAGTTCTTAAAACTGATTTGTACGTAGTACTAATAATCAAGCCTTCACAGTGAGCCCCAATAAATGGAGTAATTCTCATAATGG